>CAJNIZ010043579.1:40892-55511 GCA_905231905.1 Symbiodinium pilosum | reverse complement strand
CTAAACCCTAAACCCTTTGGGTTACACACATTGCTAGCGGCTTACCTCGCAGCCTCTGCGGTCTCAACTCGCCGCGGTAAAGCTCCGCTCACCGAGTCGAGGGTGTGAAGGTAGGCGACCTTCGGGGGCCCCCATGGCGCTCTGTTTGTTAGGGGTTTGGGGTTGGGGTTTAGGGTTTGGGCCCCGGTTTGGAGTTTAGGGCTTCTTGGGATTTAGGGCTTCTTTCAAGTTAAGGGATTATGATTCAACCTCTACGCTGTAATCTAGGAAAAGATCATGGGCCCCGAATATGGGCCCTGACTCCCGGGCTCCCGGTATACCTGATGTTTTGAAGCCTTGTAACCTGATTTATGGGAAAGATCCCTTGGAGGACTCTACTCTGTTTGAAGAAGTTGCAAAAACATCTGCGGTCTGGTGCCAAAAGTTTCTTATTCAGTTTAAAGTGGGGTCTAGGAGTCTAGGGTTCTAAAGAATAAGGGTTCATGGTAAGCAGGGCTCGAAATATTTGTGGTAGGGATTTTGGTGTAGAATCCTGGGTGATAGATACTCTTCACGATGTAGTGCACTGGGTCCACGCGGGGTGTCACGTGGGGTGTAAGATGTGCGGTCTCGTTTACTAGAGGGCGCACGAGAGCATGAAGGGCCCTAAACCCTAAACCCTATAAACCCTATAAACCCTAAGCTAAACCCCAAGCCCTAACCCCTATAAACCCTGAACCCTAATTAATGGGTGGGGCTTGATTTGGTTGGCCAGGATGCTCCGAGTTTGCTCTACAGTTTTCTGGGTATGTAGTGCCCACAAAGAGATCATGCAGGTGCTCTTTAAAGCTATAATGAGCTATAGTCTATGTAAACACCTAGTATCCCCCTTAATATCCCGTACATTCTAGGGTTCAGGGTTCAGGGTCAAAACTCCTAGTATCCCCCTTCATAACTCCTATAAGACTCTTCAATATATAATCTGCTATATAACCCCGTTTAAGGAGTTCAGACTCTAGCCTCATGGCGGGGTTTCCAAAATGAGGAGTCCATGTTTGGGAATCCCCCATCTTGAGAACTTGAAGTCCACAAACGGGTCCCATTTTTTTGACAACTCCTGCTGCCCGTGCACCCGCACACGGCTAAAAAGCCAGGATGATGTCAGCACAACATTGGTGTGGCCCCAATGTACGTCAGCACGCTAGCCTGAATCTCTGGACTCGCAATTTCGAAAGCCTTCTACTGCTGGAACATGTTATGGAGATATGCTTGTGCTTCCCTTGCATTTCTCATCCATAATATCATGGATAGCTCCTAGCTATCAGGCGGGGCCACATCCTGGTTTAGGGTTCCGGGTATTGGACGGCTACTCCTGAGCTCCAGCACGTACCTCAAATGCTAGTCACCTTGAAGCCTCCGAGCCCTTCTAAGCCCCAAACCCATAACATCTAACCCTACACACAGGTGCTGCTCGAAACTTCCACGCCTAATCTCTAGCAACTTAACAGGGACCCTGTTGACCTACTTTTGCTAGGGTCCCTAGGGTTTATACTTCGGCTTTTACTACCCCGTATAGGTGAAAGTCGAGCCGCGACATGGTCCCGGATAAGTGAGTCCTTGAATTGCTCCACGGGGGTTTGGTGAAAGGTCTCCACTCCGTCCTGAGACTAGCTACTATTACTACTATTACTTTCATTGCTACTGTTACGTACTATTCTTACTATTTCTACTAGTACGACTACTGCTACTATTACTACTATTTGGCTACGCTCCATGTGTATTACATACGGGATTCTGGGGGCACGTAGGGATGGTCAAGGGAGTTGCTGGCATTTCTCGTCTTCCTTGCTACTGTTGAAAGCCTTCGCGTAATCCTAGGGGATATATAGGGGTCATATTCGCCGAGGCTATCCAGCTTCAGGGCGTTCAGAACCCTCTAGAAACCACCCACCACCCCTTTTTTGCAGATTGGTACCCCCGTAGATAAGCTGCATGCACCCTTGAAGACACCCAGAATCCTCCCGAAAAGGCTAAGGTCTCATATCAAGGGGCCTATACTCTGCATCTTAGGCACGAACAAATACCAGTCACCATCGGTATATAGGTTTAAAGCTTAGGGTTTAGGGCTTAGGCTTACGGAGGAATGGAGTGATCTCTTACCTGGATGACAAAAATTGTTTTGCAACCAGCAGGCATCCTAGAAACTCCAAATCATTGCCAACAAAATCCGAGCTAGGGTCAGGAAGGAAACCCTAATCCATGTTTAGAAAAGTTTAAGAAGGGTTCCCAAGTGTAGAGGGTTCCATGGGGCCTCAACAATACACTCCGATATAGTACTGTCCTGATTGAAGGTACCTGTGGCCCAAAAGTAGGCGCAACACCCCTAAAATTAGCCCAAAAGGCAATTATAGGCAGGTATTCTACGTACTTCTGGGGTTCAGGTACCCTCAAAAAGAGGCCCGTGATTTTTGGAAGCCCCAGTTCGTTGGGGTAGGGTGGAGGGGTGCCGGATCGATGGCCTGCCATTCCCTAAATCCCTTTTTAGGGTTTAAGGTTTAGGGTTTACGGTTCAGGGTTTAGGGAGACATTGGAGGCCGCCCAATCATGAAAGCTCCCATCCCCTCCTGAATGCAAACTCAAAAAAGAGATGATCGAGTATCAATATGTACGGAGGGGAACATCTATGATTCGGAAGGTGGCTTCTTGCTTCAGGGGATTGCTCTTGAGACGTGGGAATGTCGCATGATCAGACCCCTCTCAAGTGGGGCCCCAGCCTTCTGTCACGGAAAGCCTCTCTAAAAACTGCAGCACGCACGCGCCCCAATTCCCGAAGCCCTACATTGTTCAACTCTTAAAAAACCTTTTATCCCAAAATGCAAAATCGTATGTCTGAAGCCCCAAAGCTTCTAAAACACTCCTCACCCTGTACACCCGTAACGCTGACACCCTTAATCCCAAGCCCCAACCGCAAACCTGAACCCCCCCCCCGCCCACACACACACACAGAAAAAAAAAGCAGGGGGCAAAATAAGTGTGAGGTCTGTTTGAGATCCCCTGCACCATAATCATACAAGGAAACTAGAACCATACCATTCTTGGTCATTACAATGTATCCGATAAGAAGCCCTTTTTATAAACACGATGGTAATTTGATTTCCTATGTTACCATTTGATTGTCCATCGTTCTGGGCTTGTATCCCTAAATCCCAAAGCCAAAGTCCGAAACCTAAGACCTTAAACCCACAGCCGCAAATTCCGTGCAACCCCTTACGGGGACCTATTTATTAAGCCCTTCGTGCCACCAGTGAGCCCCGGCCACCAGGACGTAAAACTCGCTCACAGCCTTACAGGCTTTAGGGTTCCGGCTTTAAGGTTTGGATGGCAGATTGGATCATCTACAATATAGGACCCCTAAACCCTGAACCCTAGAAGCACTTGACTACAGGCACTCCTTCCTTGGAATGAGAACCTCTACTAGAAAATGTGCATCCTGGTGGTTTAAACACCCTAAACTCTACACACCAGACCCCCCCTGAGTTAGATGCCAGGGTGAAAATAAACATGAAAAATACACATCAGGATTTCATGGCGCTGGGCTTGGGCTACAAGGCTTTCTTCACTACAGGGTTTGGTTGTTAGGATTTGGGGGCTAGTGTTTTGAGTGTTCTTAGTGTTTGGGGTGTAGGTTTCTGAGAGTTCGCAGTTCCAGGCTTTTAGGGTCTTTGATTCCGGGCGTTTATGTTGCATTGCTTGAAAACCCTAACACGACTGACTCGCCTTAACCCATTCACTACTTGCTCGTGCGCAAAACTGTGGCCAAATGGGATCACAAGCATGGTTTCCCCGAGCAAGCGCATGCTTTTTAAGCGTGCGGCGTCCAGTACGCACATATTTGAGTATGAGGCACCAAGAAACTTCCCGGGCCTGTGCACTTACCACCTGCCACCCAATTTCGGATACTTGGGCCATTACGGAAAATCCGTGATGAAGCTACGTACATTAGCGGGTGCGCGCATGAAACTTCTATGTGCTATTGCTCAAAGATCCCTATTGCATGACGCGTCCACGTACAACAACACATATCTTGGGCCCAACATATCTACAAGACTGACGGTCAAACCTCCTTACATCTGCTAGCGGACGCCAAATTGGGGGATTTGCTTTCAATGCTTCCAATCGCTTTTCAAGGTTCTGTGCTCAACCTGTGGTTGTGTGCAATTGGGAGTGCCGCTTTTCAATGTTGCCCGTGGCTTTACAGGACTTGAACCCTTTAACCTGAAAACTCTGGTTCGTCGCTTTTCAATGTTCTCGCGTTACAGGGATTTTGCTTCGCATGTCAGCTACTGACATAGTTCCTTACAACCAAGTACTGACTGTGGCTCACATAGGAACCTATTCGCGTGCAACTTGAACTTTACTTCAATATTACTTCAATACTTGAGGCTACAGTCAATGATAGCCAGCTAATAAATAGGTTACTTGCCCACGGTCCCACACAAGTCCCTACCTTGGGCTTTACCGAAGTGGGGAAACGGGCAGCGCAAGGAAACCGGACATGCAGCCATACCATGCATCTCTCCCGGTCTCTCTGTGCCGGCAACGCCTGCAGCTCTTGAAGTCGTACGGCCAGCAAATCGTTTCAAGTTCATCCATACATTCTCCCGCGCTCTACAGACCAATCAATCAGATTGGGAATCTCAATGGTCATTCACAGGCACAGTGGGGCTTGCACATATTGCAGAACCATGGTGACAAACAGTTGCGTTGATATTTGGTAGTAGACGTGCCGTTGTCGCTTGTAGTAAGTCCAGCGTCTCCAAGAATAGATGGCTCTTTGGCAAAGTCACCAGCACTATGCCAACATCTTACACTGCAGGTGTAGGAACGGGTCACCTATAAGGGCAAGTCCGCCTGTGTCCCGACTTCCTAAACAAGAAGGCCTGAACCTTAAAAGGCTAGACTCGAAACCATATTTAGGACACTCTTAAGCAGCTGCTTCCAAACTGGCAAAGATGAACAGACACCTGCATCAGAATAGGAACCCCGATATGTCAAGCTCCCTTGTGAGAAGATGACTAGAACGGGGAGGTCATACACTGAATTGCATGCGCAAGAAGCGTACAACAGTTACTTCAATGTCTGCGCCCGAGTCTGCGTGTCTACTTGTCCTGCTAACTTGAAGAACATTCTGTGCCTGGCAGTGTATACTCTATTACCATAATTCACAGGCTAGTTGGTACTTAGGGCCCTAAGCCCTAAACCCTAAACCTTAAACCCTCAACCCTCATGTATCAAACCCCTAAACCCTAAACCCTAAACCCTAAACCCATGGCAATTTAGTTACCCACATTGTCGGTGTGAGCTTGTATAATTGGAGCCAAAGGGCTTCCCTCCTTAAAGGCCGTGGGTACAAGAGGACGTACATGGTACTTTCCAGAAACAGGGGACCCCAACATAGATCCCTAGACCCTAAACCCTAAACCCTAAACCCAAAACCGTGTAATCCTTATTCTGGGGGACCCCCCAAAAGGGACCCCGAATTCTGGGAAACCCCCAATGACCTTAAGAGCTAGGTCATGCATAACTCAGGTAAGGCCCCCACCCACTAAGAGTGACCACAAGAGATACCCTAAACCCTAAACCCCTAGGGTTTAGGGTGTAGGGTGTAGGTTTAGGGTTTAAGGGTTTAGGGCCTATATATATATATATTCCTGACATTGACGTAGCTCTATCAGTGGGTGGGGCCTAACTGACCCAATGCAAAGTTCACTAGATGCCCAGTTAAGACCTCATACTCTAAACCCTCCAGCAGAAACAGTGCTCTACTGCTCCCTGTTCAATAATATTGCCTACAACCCTGGAACCTACAATAACATGGACTTCCAGGGGCTGTGAGTACACATCAAACACAACGAATCCTCTTTGAATGTTGTCTGCTTGATGTCATATTTCATCAGAACAGGGCAGACTCAGAATATATCCCTAAGCGGCAATAATAAGGCTTTAGGTTTTTATCAATCCCTGAGGAAATCATAAACCCTCTGCGAAAGTAACCGAGGAGCCCACATAGCCTTCTTGCAAAGCATCCCTTTGAGATTCACTATTGGTTTTTGGGAAGCGTTGAACCCACTCCATCCCCGCATATCTCCGTACATCCCCTGTAGACTCCCGATCAAGGCCCTTTTCAGATTCCAAGAATGTCTGGATAAGGCACCTCATCAAGTCCTCACCCCGAACTAAACCCTCAATCCTAAACCCAAAAACCAAAACACACTGATCCCTGAACCCTCAATCCTGAACCCCAAAACCAACAAAATCTGATCCCTAAACCCTAATACCTCAAACTCACATCCTGCAAGTTGCGATGAGGTATTCTGCGTCCGGATCCACTTCCTGGCCATCCAGTTCCAGTCGCCTTGGGCAACATGGGTTTAGGATTTACGCTGGGCATGTGAGATTGCATAGGGATTAGGGTTTAGGCTGGGTATGTGAGATTGCACAGGACAGGGATTAGGGTTTAGGCTGGGTATGTGAGATTGCATAGGGTTTAGGGTTTTGGCTGGGTATGTGAGATTGCATAGGGATTTCCCAGGGATTCCGCTGGATCCGCATGAAGGATTACGGAGGGATTATTTTGCGACAATTTATGTTTGGGACTGAGTGTACAGGCTTTTGGTGCACAAGGTTCGTAGTTCGTAGACTGTGTGTAGCCCTAAACCCTAAACGCTAAACCCTACCCCAAACCTTGTTTACAGAGTTCAGAAGGTCCAGGATTTGGGGTCCGGGGTGCTTCCGGCTGCGGGCTAACCTGTAACACCATGTACCTACACTCTTGCAAGTTAGATCTTATCAGCTTACTGGGTATAGGACCACTAAAATGTAGGCATTTGGGTTTGAAGATTTATTCGTTCAATCAAGTTTGCGGCTCGGGGTTTCATGGCTTTTAAATGAGTAGGGCGTAGGGCGCTGAAGAGACACCCCAGCAGGAGCTTGAGCCAAGAAGCCCATCTGAGCTACGGACTAAAGTTAGGTTGGGGGGACCTCTCGAGGGATGTATAGAGGGTTTAGGATGGGACCTTTAAGGAAAATCCTAAAGTCCAGGGCTCATCTAAGCACCCCACCAGAAATTTTTGCCAGAAAGCCATGCTTGGAAGGCGTAGGTGGTTTTGTTATTTTCATAACCACTAAGTCTAAACTCTCAGAATCCCCTTTTTCCCGCTATTTCACTCCCCGCAGAGCCTTAGACCTTTGTGCTGGTTATTAGGGACTGACAACCCTAAACCCATAAACCTTAAACCCTACACCCTAAACGCCAAGCCCCTAAACCCCTAAACCCTAGATGTAGGACATACAGCCGACATCTGCACCCAAAGCTTGGGGACCAGAAGCCCTAAACCCTAACCCCCCCCAACCAACCCAGACCCATGATTAATATACCCCCTCCCCTTAATAGGGATTATTATAGGGATCAAAAAAATTAGGTCCTTTAAAGGAGAGTGTTTATATATTAATCATGGGTCTACACTAACTCTCAAAGCCGAAGACATCGTTTCCGAAGCTATTGGGCGCTTTGTATCTTGGCCATGAAACGTATAGAGTTTGGGGTTGAGGTTTGGGGTTTAAGGCTTGGGGTCTAGGGTTTAAGGTTTTTTTTTTGTTTTCGGGTTTAGGATTTTGGTTTTTTTTGGAAGCCAGAAGACTTCTCCGTCTGCCGATCAAGGGTTTAGGGTTTGGGACTTAGGGTTTTCACAAGTTGCTTGCTTGGCGCTGAAGACTTCATAAAGTTTCTGATAACTTATGAGACTTGGTGAATTGGATGAAATATCCGAGGAAAACTGGGAACCAAGAAGGATCCTATAGTAGGCCAGTAGTAGTTCAAGAAAGAACTGAATGAGCAGGAGTCAGCGCAAATGAGGAGAAGGCCGCAATATGAATTCAACCTCTGGATTCACTGTGGGTGCCCAGCACGCATACTGCAAAGCCTGCAAAAACAGCAGCTTGTACCATTGTCCGGTACTTGAACCCTCTGAGAATATCAAGTACCTCGACATGGTAGCTTCCCCTTTCAGGGACCCCCAAATAAGACCCCACGATCCGATAATCCTTACTATGGGGCCCCGGAATGGTAACCCTGATTTTGGGAAAGCCTTCATTAAACCCTAAACCTTTGATAACCCCGTATATCCCCTTTGAAGGTACCCGCAATTTTGGGAAGAGGTCGGAGGATCACCCCGCCACTCACATGCTGCTCCAGCTTAGCCATGCAACTCTGCCTCGTCGCATTCCAAGGATCGTGCTCCCACTCTAAACCCTAAACCCTAAACCCTAGACCCTAGACCCTAAACCCTAAACCCTGAACCCTAAACCCTAATCCCCAAACCCTAATCCCCAAACCCGGCTCAGCCTTGCCAAGGATGCTTCGACAAGGGACTGCGGTTCTGGGCAGCCCATGGGTTTAGGGTTTAGGGTTAATCCTCGCGTCCTTCCTCGGATCCTGGCCAAGCAACGAACCCGAAGGGTCCCCAAATAATAGGGTTTTCGGGCCCAAATAGCATTAATATCATAGTATTTGGGCCCCTAAGCCCCATTATTTGGGTCCTTGGACCCTTAGGGGAAGGTGTGCATGTCCCTGATGACCGACGCGTACTGTCGCAGTAGCTTGGCTGTGTAGCGCTGGGAGGCATCGCCGTTGTAAAAGGACCCCTAGGGATCCAAATAGCCCAATGTAGGTAATATTTACAGAAGTTGGGGCCCAATGTAGGTACCATTTATATACTTGGATCCCTAGGGGACCAGTAGCAGAATCCCTCACCCAGCTCCGCCAAGCCTTGCGGGTTGCTTCGGAGCAAGCTCCCAAATGTATGAGGCCCCCAAATGCCTCATTTCACTTGTTGAGATGAGCAGCTGGGTTTAGGGTGTAGGATGTAGGGTATAGGGTTTGTGGGCTGTTAAATGATTTCTCAAGCTTCCAACCCTCTTATCCCGACAGCAGAACTTGCAATACATGATAGGCTCTCCGCTACACATCCCACCCAAAAACCTATGACCCCGCCCAAAGCCCAGAACATCTCCCCTGAACGCTAAACCTTAACCATCTGTCTCTCCGAGATGCTGGATACGTGAAAGGGCCGGTGCACTTGGCGCATAGACTATATGAAGACCCTGCGAGGCCATCTTGCTTTTGGTTTGGGCAACCTTCACAACCTGCAGCTTAGTATAAGGTAGTACCTTCTTATTACTACCTGTACCTTAAAAGTAGGTTTCAAAATATACGCCAAAAATGTCCCAACAACGGTCACATGGCCCGGATATGATTCTACGTACTTCAGGGGTCCAGCCAGGTAGAACCAACTAGTTTGTAGGCGAGCTTTGCGCAAAGAAGCACACAGACAGCACACAGATCATCCTTACAACCGCTATAGTCTAAACTCCTAGTAGCCCCCCTAATAACCCCCATAATATTCCCCTGTACAATCCCCTATAGAACCCACTCCAAGGCGGGGTTTTTCACCCTAAACCCTAAACCCCTATATGAGCNNAGACTATGGCTCATATAACCCCCCTTTAAGGCCCTTTAAGGATTGTAGGCTATAGCTTATTCATGGCGAGGCTTCCGATTCACAAACTAAACGCTATGGCCCAGATCACTGGTGATCGTGTCTGAGAAGGACTACCCTAAACCCTGAACCCTACCAAAGGCCTTTATTGCAGTCCTTCTTCTTCTGGTTTGTATGTTTTAATTCGTATTCATGTCAATTTTTTACTTTTAGTATCAGTTTTTTATTGTCCAAGTGTTCTCAAATTTTGCCTTTGGGCATTTGACATTTCAAGGTGTTTTGGGTTTTGGGCTTAAGGTTGGGGATATACAGGGCCATATATATATATATATAAGTGCAACGTGGGGGATAGACAGGGAATGTGTAGTAGGGGACTTATGGGGATGCGAAGGGATATGTTTGGTTTCATCCCAGGCTTTTTAATTCTTGCGTCCCTATTGCGAAAGCCTGGCTCAATGTCCCCTACCTCACCCCTTTATCCTTACTATGAGCCCTGGCCCCATAATATTCTTACAAAATGCAAGGTCTGCGAATCCCGTTATTCCCCTCCAACCCTGACCCCTTAGGGTATAGGCGTTAGGGTTTAATGGTTTTGATAAAGCTTTAACCCCAACCCAGCAGGTCCAAGTACTCAATGATTCTGTGCGTTGCTAGCCCCATTGGTACGAGTGATTGAGGGTCTAGGGTTTAGGCTGTAGGCGGGGCAAGTAACTATGTAATCATTAGGTACTTGGACCTTAAGGGTAGTTTTCCTCAGAGGTCCGAAGCCAGCAAGCCCCGAACCCTTCCTCCTGTTCCCCCCAACTGTCGGGTCCGCGGAGACGTGGGGAAAGGACGAGGTCGGCGGGGAGGGCCGGAGCATTTCCTATCTCAGATGTTGGGAGCTTCATATGGGTTTAGGGTTTAGGGTTGTAGTATGCTAGAATGCCACGGATGCCAAGTATCAGGTACTTCAAGGCATGCGGAGTTTCACGATGTCAGCCGTAGGGAGGTGAAAGGCTTAGCACTGAAGTTTCAAAGGACTTTCGGGCTTTGGGCTGGGGTTCAGGCTTTCGAGGGTTAGGGGGTCCGGTGTTTGGAGTTTAGGGTTGAGGGTTTGCCTGTAACCCCAATAACCTACAGTTTTATGGGTTCTACCTACTAATTAAGGGGTACTTACTATTAAACTGTAGGTTATTGGAGCCACAGGTGGTAACTTAAGTTCAAACTTTCGGGTCTGGAGGGCTTGCGGAAACCTGAACCTAACTCGCAGCGACAGCTTTGAATCCCAAAGCCGTGCCCTACGACTCTGTATCCTGGACCCCAAAAGTATGTAAAATAATGGCCTTTATGGCTATTATTATGGGTTTAGGACTATTATATGCTATTGTTTTACATACTTTTGAGGTTTAGGTATCCTGGACCTCAGACCCTAAACCCTAAAACCCTAGACCCGGGCCCTAAGCCCAACCCCGAAATCCCAATCCTCACTCTGTTTATCCTGCATGCTCATCTGCAAATCCTGGCAAACCCTACACCTTGGGTCATTCCCCCTTACAGTAACTGTTACCACAATGGGCTATAGGAGTTACAAGAACCCCCTTAAGAAGGCCCCTTTAAGGACAGTTACTGGGAGAGGGAATGACCCAACCTACACCCTAGACACAGCTGAACCTGTTTGCTTCTAAGGACAGCATCAAGACGTAGCTTTATGCTCCTTAGGGTTTAGGGTCTAGGGTTTCTGTATGCCTGAAAATGGCTTCTGCCAGCAAACAGCCTGGCAACGACTGGAGCTTAAACAGGGGCCTAAATAATTACCAATATAATTTTGAGGTGCATTTGAGGGACCATAGAGCATAATTATATAAAGACTATGGAACCATAATTCTTTAGGCTATAGTCGAAACTCCTAGCATCCCCCTTAATAGCCCCTATAATTAATACTCCCCTATATAACCCCCTGTAGAACCCCCCCTTTAAGGAGTTTAGACTACAGCTTATTTAGGCCCCTATATAAATCTACTGCAAGAGCTCCTCGAGGCCCTGCCGCAGCGCCCTGCCAGAAAGACGCTGGAGGGCCTCGTTTAGGGTTTAGGATTTAGGGGTTTAGGGTTTAGGGTTTAGGGTTTAAGGTTTAGGGTTTAGGATTTAGGGTTTAGGGGTTAGGGTTGAGGGTTTGGGGGTTTTATTTTATGGGTTTAGGGTGGTCAGGAGATTGGTATTCAGCGCAGAATCTCGCGCCCTGAGCCTAAGAAGGTGAGGCTGAGAGCATACCTAATTGACCTTATGCCCCGCAACACGGGGCGGTGTACCTCAGATTTATAATCCCTATATACCCCTTTCTTATACCTATGTAATCCCTATATAACCCCTATAACCCCCCTTCTAATACCCATATAATCCCTATATAACTCCTATATTGGTATCTCTCCCCCTCTTGTTACTGTGCTTCAGGCTCAGGTATTGGAATTTCGGGAACAGGCCTTGGAATTCTCCAACGAAAGGCGTTACTGGGCTGGTGTCTAGGAAGTTAGTTTAAGTTACTATATTGGTGAAGCCATATTGCTTACTACATATACCCATTATGGTAACTTAATTCAAGTTCCCTAATAGCAACCCAGGTTATTCAGGTCACCTGGATATGAAAGGACAGTCAGAATATCTCGGGGGGTTCAACCTCAGTTACATTGTGATAAAACCTAGTGAGCGAAATTGTTTTCTTAAACCAAATCCTATACGAATCAGAAGGATATGTTCTGACTCTATATTCTCAAAAGGTCCATGTACGCAATAATTAGGTACTTGGGTTTTGGTTAATAGTAATTGTAGTACAGGCTTTGGGAGGAGTATATGATTATTGGGTACTTGGACCCTAAACCCTAGGCGATTGAGGACTAGAGCATCCTCATGAAATACTAGTCATCTCAGGCTGAGGCTCTGGGATTCGGAGTGAAAAGCCTTGTGCTGTAGGTGTGAAGTCCGCATTTCAGGGCTTCCTGCTATCTTAGAATTCTGGTTTAGAGTTTAAAGTTTAGGGGTTCTTTCAACGATGGCAACCGCTATGTGCAGTGCGCACTGCCTACTATCTTTCCTCATGAGATTGCCAGGCATTCTCGGAGATAATCTGGGATTTGCCGCTCAGGGGATTAAAGCCAGATCGCCTTTGGTTGCTACCTGCAATAATCCCCGAATGAATGTAGACTCATAGACTTGAGGGCCCCAAGTTGGTATGGTTTACTGAGAGTGCACTGGGGCTAGTAGGCATAACCCATACAAACAAAGCCGAAACCCTCTGGGGTCATTGAAACTGCAGCTATAAGGTGGGGACCCTGGGATGGCGATTTGGGTTTAACTTACTCTACAAGGTCGCTAAACCTAAAGTTACATAAGCTCCTACCTTACCCTACACCCTAAGCCCTGAACCAAAAGCCCTTTACCCTACCCTACCCTAAACCCCAAACCCTAAGCCTACATCTTGAATCCTGGCTCCTTTTTTGGTTGGCTTGTAGCTAGAAACCACGGCTTCCGCGGCAGGAGGCGTAAATTGATTTTGCCAACCGGCAAAAGCGGCTTAGGGTTTAGAGATTAGGGTTTAGAGTAGATCAGGATTTGGTGGTTTTGATCTGAGGACCTAAGCCCTAAACCCCACACCCTAAACCCGAAACCCTGAAACCCTAAACCGACATTTTGTATCTTTCTGCGGTCGCCTGATACCTTAGTCCAACACCTCTTCCAGCGGGAACAAGCCTAGACCCTCCACCTACCCTCTGTTACGGTTTATAGGGTCTAGGGTTTACGGTCTATAGTTTGTAGGTTTTAGGATTAGGGGCTAAGTACCCTATATGGGCCATAGATCCCCAAACAAGGGTGGTAGGAGGATCTTGGAGGGAAATCGTCAGTTCCATAGACGAGGGTATATCCTTTCTGTGAGCCTATGGTCCAAACTCTGAACCCAAAACTGAACCCTAAACCCTCATGATCCAAGCCCGTGGCGATGCGCTTGGTGAAGGGCATCTCTTCGTGAACTTGCGTCTTTGTCAGAGCCTCAACCAGGGGTGTAAAGTTTAGGTGAGGGATAAGTAGGTTAGTAGCCCCATGGATTCGATGCCACCATGCATGTGATCAGGATAGCAAGCTGTGATCCGCAGGTCCCTCTGAAAAGGCAGAGTGGCTACTTCCTGGACCTCAAATGTAGGTAAAACAACGGCCCACACCAACCAAAAATGCAAAAAAGGACATTATCACACATACTAGGTCATCCCAATGGAGGGGGCCCTCCCCCTACCAGAAGTCATGCCCCACGCAAGAAGCCTGATTTTGAGACATTCTCATGTGGGCCTGCCAAGAGCAGAAGAAGATGTTCCTATGTCAGATTTTAGGTTTCAGTGTTCATTTAGGGTTTAGGGCTTCGGGCTTAGGGTTCAGGATTTAGGGTCTGCGTATGGAGTGACAAGTGGGCTCCGCGTGGATTTTCCAGACCTACTTTGGCGCGCACCTCCAAACGAGCACCAAACTGGCCTTTGGTTAGCTGGGAATGAAGGAAAGGAAAAACGTATGGAAACTACTATCTTGAGTTCTATAAACACTACTATAAGGCTAAAATCCTTCATTCCTAGCTAACCAAAGGCCAGCACAAGGAACCCTCAACCATGATCCCAAGACCCTACTCCCCAAACTCGAGGACGTAATCTCCAAACTTTCAACCAAGTGCCCAAACTATTTAGGAACAAGTTTTGACCCAATCCAATACAATCATTCGATTTCCCGATTTCCGGCGAAGCCTTCAATCTGTATGTTTGGCCTACGTTGACGGACCCTAGAGTCCGGCAAAGTATGGCTCTTTCTAAAGATGGGGCGTCCCCCTGATCCCTACACCCTCAACCCTAGACCCTAAATCCTATCCCTAGGGATCCAAGTACACAAATAATGCCTACATTGGGCCCCAAAGACTGTAAATACTACCTACATTGGGCCATTTGGAGCCCTTGGGTAATGTTGCACTTGGTTTAGTGTAGGGACCCTCTTTAATGTGTTTTCGCCGCCGCTTATTCAGGACATGGCCAATGTTTGGGTGACCCTGTTTAATGTGTTTTGTTTTTGGGGC
>CAJNIZ010043579.1:30229-40792 GCA_905231905.1 Symbiodinium pilosum | reverse complement strand
CCAAGGCCTCCCGGGGCCCTCAGTGCCGCGGGAGCCTTATTGAGGACGCCCTGTTTTTATTTTTCGGAGGCCCGTATTGTTAGGGGGGGGCCAATAAGATTAAACAGCGTGCAACATTATGGTTCTTACTATACGGACCCCCGGCCCTTCATGAGCAGATCTGCAATCCGCAGGGCCGCAACTTCGAGACCCGTCAAAATCCGGAGTTGCTGTCGAAGAACTCAATGTAAGTTACCGTAATATGGGTACATAGGGTTTAGTTTAGGGCACCCAACTATGGGGACATAGGGTTTAGAGTTTCGGGGTACCAGAATATAAGTTTATAGTAATTCATACGGTTTTCTTATTTTAGCATCCTAACTTGAATTTCTCAACGGCAACCAAGCAAAATCAACATCCCCAGGGCTCCGACTGTATGTGCAGGATACGATCTGTCCTGGTCCGATGATCAAACAGCTCGAGGGGAACCAAGAAATGAAGACAAAGGAAACGGTTCAAACAATTAGGGTTTAAGGTTTAGGGTTTAGGGATTGCTAGGAGTTCCATTCGTGCCATTCTTCCATACTGGCCACCAGGAAAGTTGATTTCTAGTTGCCGCGCACCTCTGAGGCTCTGGTTTGGGGCTCAGGGGAAGGTTGCACCGGCTTGCGATATCAAGAGATAAGATTCCTACCACCATCCTGAGATTATTGTAAGTATAGTGTAAGTGAACTTGCCATTCTGGTTCCAGGCACGGGGCAAAATCAAACTGCGGCCATTTACATCGGTTTACTTGAGACTTGGGTACTTGGACCTTCAGGGTTCATGATGTCTGTAATCACTTGAGTAATAACCCTTCAAACCCTGAAACGCCTAAAGCGCTATAAGCCCTAAACCCTTTGATTGTGATGCCTCGAAGTCATCTTGCCCGGCAGCCTCACCGCCAACAAAAAGCCTGAGACACATGAATCACAACACCCAACAAAACCTACCACCTCCTCAAACCGAAATTTTGCTAAGGAACTTAGATTAAGTTAGCATATTCGGAATATATAGTAAATAAAACCCAGAGGCTCCAAATGGCCCAATGTAGGTGATATTTTCAGTCTTTGGGGCCCGATGTAGGTATTATTTGTATACTTGGATCCCTACGGATAGGGCTTCCTTATTATAGTAAAGAGCTTGGAGTTCCTTAACACACACCTCAGTAAACGTGACATAAGCTAGGACTCACAGCTCTGGTCTCCCATATCATGCGCGCCCATGTATATATCGAATAGGCCCTAATTACATACACTCCTGAACTTGCAAATCCAGATCCTAACACCTAAACCCCAACAACTATAAACCCTCTACGTACAAACTGCAATGGCATCCAGACCTGGCGAATGAAGCCGCCATTAATGATCGCCGCCTGACAGCCTCACAACTTCATGCTTCAGGACTCGGTTTAGGGGCTTAGGGTTGGATGAAAATTCAGGAATGGGTTCGCAGGTACGGCGTAGCGTTTAGAGACGCCTTTTCCAAGAGGTGTAGCATAAAAACCGACATGAATTAATCAGCTCTTGCCCCGTAGCCCGTAAACATATCTGGGGCATATGATAGATGTAGGGGCCGATGACTTTTTGACGTTTATGGGTCATAAAAGTTATATATGAACTTATAGACGGACATGGCCCGTAATACGTAGAAATCATTCCCAGACATAAGCGAGTAATACTGTGTACCCCAAAACCCGGATTTGAGCTTCTTAGAGCTCGTGAGTTTATAGGTTCTTCGAGCAGAGAGGTACCCCTGGTTTTGGGAAAGTCCAATATGTTTTCAGGGCCAAGCACGCTGCGAGGTAACTCTCTCCAAAAAGGCTTGGTAGGACTAGATGGAGGTTTCTCTAAACGGGATTTGGGGATATGCAGTGGAATCTAGAGCTCCTCTCAGGGGCAAATGTTGGGACAATTTTGAGGGACTTCCACCCTTTGTGTAGGATGTGAAGGTCTGCTTTTTCGGTGCTGCGGTAGACACTAAACATCGTGGATGACCCTAAGTACCTTATATCCTGGGAAGTATAGTGCTATAGTATAACATAATATAGTATAGTATACTTTCGTGTGGTATAGTCTTGTATACAATATAACAAAAGTAGAATACGATATAATATAGTATAGCATCATATAGTATAGTAGAGTAGTGTAGTCGTGTAGGGTTGACTATAGTATAGCAAGGTCATGCAGGATCTTTAATATCAACAGTCGTCCCTCTTGCTCCGGCTCTTAGGCCTGAAAATTTGGAGAAACCCAGAAGCTGGAGAAACAACCCTAAACCAACCCTAAACTGTGGATAATATAGGGATGATAGGGTATGTATCCGGATTTTTTAGGGATCATGGAAAAGAAAATGGAAACTACTATTTAGGGTTCAGGATTTGGAGTTCAGGGTTTATAGCCCCCCTTAAGTAGATAGAATATGGCTTTGGGTATATTTACTAAGATCCCCATATACCCCATATTCTATCTACTTAGAGGGGGCTATAACTTTAAAAGCTGTACCTGGACCCTCCAATGTCGTTCCTTTTTGTGTTTGGTTGCGTTTTTTGGTTAGGATTGTTGTTAGGGCTACCAGAAAGGTACTACATAGGAGGGTCTAGGTAAGCCATATTGTACCTCATAGCGCTATACCCTCAACTCTATATCTGAGAAACCCTAACCATATAAAATACTGGGTATATACTAGGAACCAGCAAAGATACCAACGCATGAGGTAGAAAGCCCCTTCATGCGGAAAACAACTTCCTACAGGTCCTGGAACCCCTGGACACTGGACCTCTAAACCCTAAGCCCTAATTTAGCCCTAAACTCTAAATCCTATACCTTAAACCCTAAACCCCAAACCCCAAACCCTAAACGCTTAAGCCCTAAAGCCGACCCTAAATCCTAAACCCTAGATCCTAAACCCTAAACCCATCCTTAAACCGTGTGGTTCACTGGCGAACTCAGCCTTCTTCCCGAAAGCTCCATCGCATGGCATCTGCCACCAGGCAGCCAAAGGCATTCCTCGGTGACACGCGGTGTCGGTTTGAGGGCTTAGGATTTAGGATTTAGGGTGTAGGGCTTCTGGTATAGGGCTTAGGATTTAGGGTTGAGGGTTTAGGATGTAAGGTGCAGGGTTTAGGGTTCAAGTACCAACTAATTGTATTCAGTTCTCCAAAACTTGGGGTCTCATCTAGGGTGTGTGATCTGAGGAGTTGCGTTTACTAGCGAACGTTCGGGAGCCCTGTAAAAGTTGATCTTTCATGGCTCCAGAGGGATTATCTAGGGATAAATTATTGTCAAACCTACTCCTGTTTGGGGGTGGTGAGCAGGGTGGAGAGCAAGGTGCAGGTACAGGGCTTACGTAGGGATAATGGGAAAAACAATGGAAACTACCTTTTAGGGTTTGTTGTTTAGGGTTCTAGGGTATAGGGTTTTAAGGCTTAGGGCTTAGGATCAGGAACTCTCGGACCTTTGGGAGCCTTGGAAAATGCTAGGTGGGTTCAGCGAACGTTGGGGACCAGGCTGCCCCCCTAAGAACGCATTTACTGGAAATTAGCAACACAAAGGCCTTTGGGTAGAGTGTTTGGGAGTTCATCGGAGGCCTCAAGCTCTAAGCCCTCACCTTAAAGCCCTAAGCCAAAGACTGTGTAGGGCGCTAGCTGCTTCCGAGGCTTAAGATGGAGATTCTGTAGGATGGTCTCAGGACGAAGGAAGAAGCCAAACGCAACTCGTTGCATGAGTATACAAATTTAGTCATTGACATGACGCTGGCTGGGCCTTGGGATTTCAGCAAGGGCTCTAACACTCGGTCACCATGTCACCATGTGGGTTTCTGAAAATGGGGAGAGGGGAGTGCCCTTACACGCATATAGGGACCATAGGAGGAATAGGAATAACAAATGGGCAATGCACAGTCACCATGTCACCATGCGAGCTTCAGTCGGATCTAGATGCATTTAGGGTTTAGGGTTTAGGGGGGACTATGGGGGGATAACAGAGGTGCAGTACCAGGCAGGCCCCCAAGAACCGCCTGGAGAAGCATAAGAACCTGCCATACTTAGTCAGTCAATCTCATAAACCTCCAAGGAGGAACCTACGGGTTCCCTTGTTACATGCTTGGTGTGATGCCACTCGAAACTACCTGGGTTGGCCCCTAAAACCCTACGAACCATATTAATATCTAGGGTCCCCCAGCTACACGACTTAAAACAGCTTGCACCGTAGTTTCGTGATTCGCAGGAAAAGCAGGAACCAACTATGCGTATGCCATGCCCTCCTGTAGGTCGCAAAAGTTATCACGCGACGGATTGTTGGAGCAGCAAAGTACAGCCAGCTTGGCATCTCAGGGGTATAGCCCTTGGAAGGCAGAATGGGAACTCTATGAACCAACGTAGTTCAGCAAGACGCATGCAGACGCTTCCCTTCCGCTTTGCTGCAACGTGTTGCAGTCTGTCTTCTGCAACCCTCCTAAACACCTCTGGTGACAGTTGTTTCAGGGTTCCATCAGCCACTGAAGTCGTAGAAAGCTGTGGCCAACCAACATCAAGCATTTGTCATGGTAGAAAAGTCACAACTGTAACTTCAATTACCTACAGTTTTTTGTACTCCCTAATGAGTAAGAACAACCCATACACCAAGCCCTACACCCTAAACCCTAAGCCCTATTGCTAGGGCCATGCCAAAGGTATCAGTTTCTGCTTAAACCTGCAATGCTGATACTTTATTCGGCGTCCCAACTGTAGGACATGGGATGATAGAGACAAATACAACCACAAACTCTCACTATCCCCTATCCCCTAAACCCTAAACCCTAAACCCTTAAACCCTAAACCCTGAACCCTAAACCCTAAACCCTAAACCCTTAAACCCTAAACCCTTAAACCCTAAACCCTAAACTTGACCACCCATCCAGCTGGGCGTAATTGGAACTTCTCGTTGCCGACAAAGCGCGAAACACGAACAGAAACGCTCCCCCTCCCCTTCCCACAATCCGGAAGAAGATCCGAAGGTAGTCAGTCTTGAAATCTCAACAAAATTAGCGAAAATGCGGGTGCAGAATCAAACGAACAAATAGCCCAAGTACATGCAATCAAGTTTAGCTACAGGTCAAGGACTTTTTCCCATCAAACACGGGACACATCATGTCAAAACTATCAAGCTTCAGTAAGAACCAAGTATACAACAACTCTGAGGAAAATGTAGTTAACGCCGTAGGTGAGTGGAGCCACAGATATGGATGCTTCCAAAAACGGTGGTCACCCTTGTATAGCCATACCCTAAACCCTAAGTGAGCCACAGTCTAAAGTCCTAGTATCCTCATTTATAACCCCTAGAATACTCCCCTATATAATCCCCTTTAAGGAGTTTAGACTCAAGCTCAAATAGCCTGTGCATCCTTGAGTCTCACGGGTACGAAGCTCATTTGTCCGCGATGACAACTCGATATCTCCGATCATGCAGAGCACCTGCAGTTTGCTTAGGGGTAGGAGTTCCTACATTGATAGTTATCCTAAATAGGGGAGACCAAGAATAGATCCCGAAATACTACAATCCTCATGATATGGAGCCCAAATTGGCACTTGTAACTTAGGAAACAGGAAACCCCATTACAGAGTTGGTTCCCTAAACCCTAAACCCTATAGCCAATACCCTTTGCTTTCCAAGGGCAAATATGGGGGGGTGATGAGGGATTCTCGACCCCCCAATCACCTTATTGGAGTGGGAGAGTGACAGTAAATATCGGGACTTTGCTAGGGGTATATGTGGAGGTATAGAGACCATTATAAGGATCCACTCCCCCAGTCTCCCATAGGCACCAGAAAGTCCCAGATTACATGGGGACCCTAAACCCTAAACCCGAACATGTGGAGAAAATCCCATATGAACCATAGTCTAAACTCCTAGTATCCCCCTTAATAAGCCCTACAGTAGTCCCCTATATAATCCCCTATATCACCCCCCTTTAAGGAGTTTAGATTACAGCTCACATGAAGACTTGTGTGTGGAGGTATGGACCATTCACTCACCTAGGTTTGGGGGGCCCTATGAAAGCAAACTTCGGCGCTTTATAATGAGCTTTATTAGTGGTGTAGGGTTACATGGCGATTGAAGGTAACGAAAATTTAAAGTCATGGTGCAAGAGTCATTAACATTTTGGTGTCCATGTTTGGAGTATCTACCGGAACATATCCTAATCTATGTCAGTTGCAAGCCCTGAACAATCTCGGTAGGGGCGTGACGCCATGGCGACAAGGCCTCCAGGTCTCATTGACCGTGAACATTGAACTCTAAGTACTGTCCCCTATGTTCGGAGGCTCTTTTTTTGGCTTGTCTCTCAGTGTGCAGGAACTGTGTATCACTTGCAGCATTCCCAATTTAAGACCCACATGTGTTATGATTATGTAAGATTTGTTCATCAAAGCCAGTCAGGGTTTTGCGCGATGAATCGAACTGAACGCGCTGCCTCATCCTCTTGATCCGTCTTAGCTGCATGCCACTTCTCCACCACCTCCCTGTCAGGTGCGCCGATGGATTTAGGGCGTTCAGGGTTGAGGATTTACTGGTATTGCATTGGGATACAATTATATGGAAGGCGTTCATCTTTCTTTTTGCATTACCGCCTAGGCTTCCTCACCGGCATTAACAGAATATCTGTGTGGTATCCAGAAAGTGAGTAATCTCTTCTCGGGTTTAGTGTTCAGGGTTCAGCACAGCCGGACATGGAAGACGGTGAGGAAATGAGGGCAGGTTGGGGGGGGACTTGTGACTGACAAAAGCCTTATTGAGCTAATCCTGGGCTGCTCCTTAACTCGTACTCATCCTCCCTTGCCCACCAACTTGCTCAAGCCTTGGTCCTGCTGGGGCAAAGAGTTCACACGATCCTGTGTAAGTTACCTGTAACACCAAACAACTACAGCTTATCAGTCCTTGCAAGTCACCTGCTACGTAGGACCCACTAAGCTGTAGATAAATGAGGTTACATGGAACCCCAAACCTTCGAATGTCCCATAAGCACTATACGTCCCATAGACCCTGGCAGCATGAGGCCCAGGATTGCGGAGGTAGGGCTTAGATCTTGAACCAAACCCTTACAGGGCCAATCCGGCGCCATGCGATTGCGACAAAAGTGCTCAAAGGTTTAAGAGGCTCAGGGCTTACCATCCCCCGAAGAAGCATCTTTAATTTGGTTACCTCAGTTGCTGACCGCAAACCTCAGGTTTTCGAGTTCAGGGCTCTAGGTCCTCAACCACCTGCGCCTCGGAAATTATGTAGAATAATGGCATTGTTGACTATGTTGAGGGGTTTTGGGCCATTATGTTACCTCCTGTTGAGGTCCAGGTACACAGGGGAATCAAGAACAACCCCCGACAGTACCAACAACTTCCATATGACAAGAACTTGATCCTAGGGCTCCTAGCTTCAAAACGTAGGACTTACTCTCGCTGTCTTCAAGCACGGGGAACTTGCCTCAATGAGTGCACCTAAGAAAACAAGCCCAAAACCATTACCCGCGTTGTGAAAAATACTCTCCAAAGCGCATGTCCAATTCCATTATCCCTAAACCCTAAAAACCCCTGAGCTCTAAACCCTGAACCTTGCCCTGAACCCTAAATCCTCAACCCCTGAAACCCACACCCCTAAATCCTGCTTGCAAAAACCCTAAACCTATATCCTTGGCCCCTGAACCCTAAACCCTAAGCCACTAAAACCCAATCACTAACAAATGAAACAACCTCAAACCCTAAACCCTAACTCCTAATTCCTACACCCCTTAACTCTTATAATAACCCTAAACCTCTACTGCTGTTGATACGAAAAATCCTGCATGACCTTGATATACTAGAGCATACTAACTCCAAATGCATAACATAACTAAGGTCATGCAGGATGTTTAATATGCACCGTGTCTCTAACCTTCAAATGGTAGTTTCCTAGAATAAAGGGACCCCAATATAGACCCCAATATATTATAGTCCTTATTATGGGGACCCCCAATAAGGTACCCCTAATTTTGGGAAACTCTTTAATCCCTCTAATCCCCCATATAATCCCAGCTTCCATTTCATTTTCCATTTGATTCTCCATTATTGGGGTAATATTGGGTACCATGGTAGCCCCATAGTTGATTCTTGAACTCCAGCCCACACCTAAACCCTAAACCCTATACCCCTAATTTTGGGAAACCCCCAAATAGTACCAGGCCACAGAACTGAGGGATGCTCAGCAGCTAGCGAGGTTGTCAGAAACCTCGGCTGAGTAATGCTAAAAGGCTAAAAGGTATTAGGGTTCAGGGTTTACTGGGTCAAACGGTATGGGTTTTAGGGCTGAAAGGATTCGGGTTCAGGGTTTAGTGGGTTAAACGGTATGGGGTTTTAGGGTTTAGGGTTTTAGGGTTTAAGGTTCAGGGCTTTAGGGTTTGAAGGTCTTAGGGGGCAGGACAAGGGCTTTAGTGCTTAAGAGTGAAGCTAAAGGGTTTCCCTGAACTCTAGACCCCAAACCCTGAACCCTAAACTGCGTGATAGGGGACTGAGAGGATGCCATAGGCCAAACCCTGAACCCAGCCCCCAAGGGTCTAGTATACAATAGTCATGAAATTTGTGATTGGGTTTAAGATTCAGGGTTTAGGGCTACTAGCAATGCAGCTTAGAGTTTGTGGAATATACATCAGGAACATAGCTTAGCCCCCCCTGGGCCATGGCGCAAAATTATAGTACATGCAAATATGATTATGGACATCCACCCCTCCACTCTCTGCAAAGCACCAAAATGCTGACCGCAGACTGCTCTGGCGCTTAGAACTGCAAGGCTTCGGGTTTGCCCTGCCTGGCTGCCATAATCATTATTGCTACTGTTACTACTCTTCTATTATTACTATTATTTTGAGTACGATTATTGATATTGTTAATACTATCCTTACTGGAACTTTCATTATTACTTGTATTACTCTTATTCTGCATTGTAGCAGCCTGGGGTATCCTGAACAATTCCCACGAACCCCAAGTAGGACCTGGCATCCGAAAGAATGATAACCGTGCGGACCACCAACAAGCCGTGAAAGGAATGTCCAAATTCTGAGCGAGATCTAATGGCCCTAGCAAGCAGAATTGAAAACAACTAAGTTTGAGTTCTATTGTGGTGGCAGGATTTCTGGAAAGGGGATACTGCCATGTTGCGTTGCGTGCGTTGTGGTTTCCCAAAATTAGGTGTACTCTTTTGGGGGCCCCTAAAATGAGGATTTTAATAGTTTCGGATTCATATTGGGGGTCCCCCTACGCAGGGAAGCTTCCATTGCTTTGTCTAAGCTACTTGCAGGAGCATACGCGCGGTCTGACGAACGGCATCTCGCAATTCCATAAGATGTGGCGAAGGGAGTTGTGGTGAAAGTGGCGAGGTCTGCAAAAACATGCAGGCTAAATCCTAAGTCCTAAACCCCAAGTTTCAATCTTCGCAAGGTCTACACCAACATGTGCAACTTTCTTCCATACGTAGGCTTCAGTCCCAAGGGTACAATTTCAGCCCTCCACCCTGAACCCTACATGTCCCTTTATTCCGGTGTAGGGTTTAGGGTTCAGCTACCCAGGTTTGGGCTAATCGTGCCGAGGCGCTTAAAGGAATGGTTAATCTGCAGGGTGCCTTGCGGTCCAGAGCGGTCGAAGAAGAGATCCAGGACCCCCAAGTGATCAGCATTCCTCTGGCCAATGTGGTAATTTCCATAAATAGTGGGACCCCAATAAATACCCCCAAATACTGTCCTTACTATGAGTACCCCCTAAACGATGCCCCTGAGTTACGGAAACTCCCATGTAGGGCTTTTAGGTCTAGGCTTAAACTTAGAAGTTGAAGGATTGCAGGTTCTGATGCACACCTAGGTATCGGGATTAAGGTTTAGCGGATAAGGGGCTGTCATTTGAGGACTTGGGCACTATGTGTAGGCTTGGCATTCTGGAGTTTAGAATGTAACATCGGTCTGCAGAGTCCTCCCAAAAAGGAAAAGTCACTGCTTCCACATTAAGAGATAATCTATATGCTTAGGTGAAGTGAAACCGTATTGCTGGAAGGACTGTCAAGACTCCAAACGCAAGTCCTACTCCTTGTGTCCAAAACGTCCCAAAGAAAATGTGCACTGGCCACAAACCCCCTTGAAGCACAACAAGAGTCCCAACTGCTGGCTATTGTGCACAACGTGCAAGTCAAAGGAAAGGAGCCAACGTCGGTGTGCTCGGATTACAGGGGATGACCCCCACCCTCTTCCAGCGTACCATGATCCCCTATAATGTGTATCTGAACCCCACATGCGTGTGAACAACAACCTGTCTACATTGAATTCGGATCATTACATGTATCTGCTTATGGGATCCAGATACCCGTTGGGTATAGGGCATGCCGGCTTTATTCACTCCGCTACCCATCACAGCCTCACCTGCAAGTTGGGAAAGATCCTTTGGACTCTGAGCCATATGGCTACTGATCAAAACCACGTGCCCTGAGTGCACGTTCCTATGCTGTCTGATCCGGAGGGTCTGGATCGCATACTTGATCCGGAGGGTGTGCAACGATG
>CAJNIZ010043579.1:5420-24077 GCA_905231905.1 Symbiodinium pilosum | reverse complement strand
AAACCCCAAACACTGAATCCTAAACTCTAAACACTAAATTCTATATAGGATTTAAGGAGTAAAGTCTAGAGTATAATATACATGCCTATGACCCCTTTAAATGAACCCCGGCGTCCCGAGAAAGTAGCACAGCACGATGCACCAAGTGACGCAGTAACCTGACAGTCCCTATTGCAGCGCGACATCAATAACCCTGATGAGGTACTTGGGTTTTGGGTAATAGTAATTGTAGTACAGGTTTTGGGGAAGTATATGATTATTGGGTACTTGGACCCTTAGGGTAAGTAGATAGAATTTGGCTTTGGGTAACTCATAAAAAGATCTCTATACTCCCAATATTCTATCTACCTAAGGGGGACTATAAACCCTTATGACCGGTACCTACAGCAGCGACCCTGAAACCTGAGCCTCGAGTTCTGGAAAACACGCCCCAAACGCAAGCCCAAAACCCTGAACTGCAAACTTGAGACCTGAACTCTTAGTTCTCAACTCTAACCTCACGATCTTAACCAAACCTCTAGTATACAAATAGGGTCCTAAAGTGTGTAAATACTACATCCTTGGGGAATCTGTTTTATCCAAATTTACACAGATCCATGCCTTGGTTTTGGCCGGGTGATGAAAGCGAAATCCGCACTCTTCAGGGGAATGTGGCCACTTTGACATGCGCAGTAGTCTAAACTCCTAGCATCCCCCTGAACCCTAAACCCTGAAGGACAAAATCCTAAACCCTAAACCCTAAATCCTTAAGAACGCTAGGGGTTTAGGGTTTGGGATTTAGGGTTTTAAAGTTTAGGGTCTAAACTCCGAGCATCCCCTCTAATCCCCCGTACTAGTCCCCTGTAAAGTCCCCTATATGACCCCCGTGTAAAGAGTTTAGACTATGGCTCACATATATTCAGTTCCGACACCAGAATTACAAAACTGATACATCACAAAATCCCTGGACCTCTTGAATCCTTAGCCATAGAGCTCCGAAACCCCTTTGCTCCCCTAAACCCTCACACACCCTGGAGTGCAAACCCCAAACACCGAAGCTTTCTTGCATCCAGCATCCGCAGTCTGCGCTCGGATCTCCTTTTTTGAAAGAATAGTCTGGGTGCAGGGGTCAAAGTGCCCAATAGTTGGGTACTTGTGACTTGAGCCAGGAATAATTGTATAGTACAGGTTTGGGGGAAGTACATGCTTATTGGATCCGGTTTGAGGCCCTCCGAGATACCAAGCATGCTGATAGGTCCTAAGGATTTTGCCTGTCAAGCTCAAGGCGTCTTGAGGGTAAACTACTACACTCCCCCAAACTAACATGGAAACCAAGATAGCCCCCTTTGAGAAGGATTGCAGTCTTTATTGGGCCCTTTCTGGGTTTCCATGTTAGCTACCGGGAGTGTAGCCCACCCAGTATCTGGGGACTCCAAGCTCGAAGACCTGTTTCGGGATGAAAAGCCTGCTGCGCTCCTGTCTCATTCAAATCTCACAAACCCTAAGGGTCCAAGGACCCAAACAATAGGGTTTTCGGGCCCAAGTACTGTAATATTACTGGTATTCGGGCCCTAAAACCCTACTATTTGGGTCCTTGGACCCTTAGGCGAAAAAAGGCTCGTGAAGCGCTGACAAGCACTGCACTGAGGGTCCACAGGCACACATGGAGAGTCTTCAGAACCAGGAATTCAACACAATGTGTGTCTGGATCGTGTACTTGGTACCGAAAAGTCGGGTCCTAAACATTCAGGCTGCTCTACAATGAACATCATTGATGGCAGGCACCAATGAAAATCAACATTGCAATCACCTACGTTCCTGAAAGGCTTGAAAAGAAAGCTTCAGCAAACAAACTCGTATGAACCATTACCTCTAGTGTAGTTTTCTGAACCGTCTCGTGAACCCTGGCGAACTTGCAGCCCTACATTGCCCCACATGACTGAGAAAACTGTGAAATGACTCGAGGAGCTTGGAGCATTTGTAGCTCTGCAACCGCCGAGAATAAGTTGCCAATGAAATCCCCAATGACCATTCCAAAACCCCTTTACAACACCTATATTCTTGGGCCATGATACATACTCCGGATCCTAAACCCTACGCTCAAAATCCCAACGCCCGCAAACCGCTTCAACCCTACGAACCCCACCTAAACCAAGGACCCTCTAATGGTGTCCACTTTCTTTTCCGTTCTTTCCATACAAACCCATTCTTATCCTCAACTCCGATATTGGCTGAGTCTCCCTTACATTGGAGCCCAACCAGGGGAACTTGCTCTGACTCATCAGCTCCTTGTCAAAGCTTCCGCAACTGAATTGGATAACATGTTTTGGTGGTTGAATCATGGGTTCCCCTACTGGCCCCATCTATACTACGCCCCCCCCCCCCCCTAGATTCCCCCTTAATTAAGCCTAATTATCCTTAACTAACCTTCCTTTGGGGGGAACCTAGGGGGGTGTAGTTTGGAGGGGGTTGGCAGGGGAACCCACGATTGAACTTCGACCACGACCAAACGGATGCTATGACCACATCAGGTGTAGGGCTTAGGATTTAGGGTAGGAGCCTGAATAAACACACTTGGTTGTCCATAAAAAGGGGTCCCTTTGAAGAGCCTGTAGGTACACATTGTGAGGTTTAGAGTGCGGGGTTTAGGGTTCGCAGAAAGAGACCCTAACAATATCTCGGGAGTATAGCAAGAATAGGGAGGTCCCCTGAAAGGTTTCCATCATATATTTTGGAGAAACTAGCGAGCTATGTCTCATCCTCACATCTCTCCATGACAACCCAAACTCCATATTATGGGAGGCACTCTAAACCCTAAACCCTGAACCCTCATCCTCAAACCTGCCTGGACCCCAAAGTAGATAAAATAATACCCCGAAACCACCAGAAACAGCCAAAGACAATTATTTCACATACTTTGGGGATTCAGGTAGACCCCAAATTGAAAAATCCCCAGGCTTTGGCTTTAGGCTGCGCAACTTTGATTGCGTTTGGGTTCACGCGGGTGTGGGGGTTTTGGGTTGTAGTGTTTAGGGCTTAGGGTTCAAGGCGGGCCTCTGCGATTGAGGGTTTGGAGCTTGGGGTTTGTATGGGGTTTAGGAGACGTGGGTTTTGGAGGAAATCGGGCCAGAATGCAAGTCTTTAACTGTATCATATATCTTAATGAGCACTGTAGAGGAAAGGCTTATAATCCCTTGTGAAAGGACGCGGACCCAATAACCCTTGACCAGAACACTGTGCAGCCCTGACACCTTCGTGCGCTCTGCACCATAATCGAATTCGTGATTCCCAAGGACCTTGGCAATGTGAGCCACTGTTTGCGCCCAATTGCGATTGGGATGCAAAATTTGGGTGTGCCAATGGTAGTTTGCCAAAATAATTAGGGGAACCCGCTATAGACCCCCAAATACAACACTACTTATTATGCGGACCCCCAAAATGGTACCGTAAATACATGGGAAAGCCCCAAATGTTCTTTCAAGGTTCGGGACAGAGGTGTGCAGGAACAGGGTTCTGAAGTAGTCCAATCCAATCGATGGAGAAAGAGCTGCGGCAATGTACTTGAGGAAGTGCCTACCTGTTCCCCAAAAGTATGCAAAAGATCCAGCCGCAAATCCCTGAAAACAGCCCAAAAGGCAACTACTCTGCAGGTAGGGCTAATTCTGATGTAGGCACACAGTAGTCCACATCGATGGTGTTCAGCACATCCACCACACTCTCCTGCGTCAATCGGTGCATACAGATGCTGCCAAGAGAGACCCTAGACCCCCTATCCAATGCCCCTCTTTGTTCTACCCTCAGTACCCATCATTAGGGACCATATACTCACATTCTGGGGTACAAGGAGGGTCTTACCTGAATCCCCAAAATAGGTAAAATAATGGTCCAAAACCCGTAAAAGAATAGACTAAAAGGCGATTATTTGGGGTTCAGGTACACCATAAGTATTCTCAAGAGCGAGCGCGACGCGACCACTCCACTAGCAGAGCATTCAAAGCACAACCCAAGCGCACTCCCAGAACGCTTGAAGACCCAAGAAAGCCCAACAATGTAGACCCGTTATGAATAAACCCCTCCTTTCAAGGCCTGAATATTAGGATCCCCATTATAATCCCTATTAAGGGGGGGGGAGCTTCTTAATCACGAGTCTGGGCTATCCCTGAATTAGGGAAAATACCTTAAATGATTTTGGGAGGCCTATGGTACCATGTAAGGTATATTCGCTAATTAAGGGATATTGGGCTTTCTGGGTAACCCATGGAACAGCCCCAGAAGCGCCCACAAGCGACCACCATTATCTAGGTATGGCCGGGATACGGGTTATAACCTGAGCCATTGTCTAAACTCCTAGTATCCCCCTTAATAACCCTTATAGTCGTCCCCTATATAATCCCCTATATAATCCCCTTTTAAGGAATTTAGACTACAGCTCACTTGGTTATGACTTTCGCGCTTATCTACCTAGACCGTTACACCGATGGCCAGCCAAACTGAGGCTCCAAAAGCGAAGAAGCACGACACATTTTGGGGGGGACCCTCCCACTGGTGAGCACACCCTCCAAAACCACAGCAGAGACAGATAGCGCACGCACCAAGCGGCTAACCCCCCAACACAAGCGCCCTGTAGTTTGCGCACATTGTTTGGGGAATTCTGCCGACCAAGCCTTCTCCGTGTGAACCAAGGGATTGGGCAGCCCTGGAGGTTCTGAAGCCCTAGCTTTAGAAAACCCAAAGCCCTACACTACCTAAACCCCTAAAAGTATGTAAAATAATAGCCCTGAACCCCCGAGAATCGCCATAAAAGCAATTATTTTACATACTTTTGGGGTTCAGGTAGGGTTTGGGGTTGAGGGTTTAGGGTTACGGGTTTAGGGTTGAGGGTTTAGGGTGCGGGACTGAATTCCCGCTATAGTCCCGTTATGGTAGTTTCCATAATTAGGGAGCCCCCAGTATAGACCTCAAACCCTAAACCCTAAACCCGAGACCAGCATCCCTAAGCTCAAGAACACCCAGAAGAGTAGTATTTTATTTGGGGATATTATGGTACCCATTATAGAGTAAGATTATATCCTCCTTTGGGGTATAGTATTTTTATATGAGGAGTATGATCTTATTGGGTTCAACCACCAAAAAAAACACTACTCATGTGCATTTTCCCCCTCCCTCCTCTAAAGCACCCGTAACTCGCGGGCAGTGCGGGCTTAGGATGAGCCAGTGGGACTGCTCGAGTATAGGTTTAAGGTTTTGGGGTCAGCATTCGTACAACCCCCTGTAGCCTACATACTGTTGATGGATGCAATCTTGCACCACCTAGCGGCCCTAAACTAGTTTAACTCCTAGGACTTTGAGGACTTAAGGTGGTGTAAGATTTCCTCCATCAACAGTAATTACCCGACATTGTTAACCAACTTACGAAGTTCCCCTGGCCCTCCAAGTAGCTGTCGAAACCCCAACCCCTAAAACCCTAAACCATGCCATGTGAGTAGTATTTTATTTGGGGATACTATGGTACCCTATATAGAGTAAGATGATATCCTCCTTTTGGGGTATAGTATTTTACGTAAGGAATATATTCTTACTGGGTTTGATCACCAAAAAAAACGCTACTCACGTGTCTAGAAACAGAGTTGCCAGGAATCCTCAACTCAACAATCCTTAGTCCGAATAGTCCTAACCGTTTTGAAAGCCCTAGAGCCCTAAACAGCCCTACACCCTAAATCCTTAACCCAAACTTCAAAACACCGAAAGCGCAACAGCGGATGGCAAAAACTTGATAAACTGGAGAGGTGGAAATACCTGAACCCCAAAGGTATGTAAAATAATGGCCTTTTGGGCTATTCTTAGGGGTTTTGGGCTATTATTCTAGCTACTTTTGGGGCCCAGGTAAACACTTGCTTAGCCCATAGAAGAACTTCAACCTTTTTGGGCTTCCATTTTGGGTTTTTATAATAAAGTTCAAACTTTTTAGCCCTGGTTAGTGGCAATAACAATCACCTTATCATTTCCATACAAATAGGAATATTACCAAAAATCTCACTACCAATCGCAAACCGAGCTCCCAGGTTATTTGGAAAGGGAGTTCGAGCTGGTCCATCGTCAGCTTCTTCAAGAGCGTGCACTCGCAGGTGCTGCAGTGTTCACTTTGGATAGGCAGAGTTTAGGGATTTAAGGTTTAGACTTGCAGGTTTAGGGTTGAGGAGGGTTTAGAGGTCTTAGGGTTTAGGCTTGAGGAGGGTTTAGGGATTTAAGGTTTAGGGTTCAGGATTTCAGGTTTCCAGTTCAGAGTTTAGGGTTTAGGGCAATGCCATACAGAGCCTCATACAGATTTGTATAGGGTCGGAATATCAGTAAGACCTTTGGTTAGTGTATGTGGGGTTCCTTACGCATACTTTTATGTGAAAGCCGAGCTTTATTTGGATTAATCACCTCCCCGGGATACTAAACCTCTACCCCCCTGTAATAAAAGGGAACCTGTAAAAGCGTGCTGAGACTATTTCCCTCCTTGGGACTTAGCTTGAACCTTAGATCCTTAACCTTTTGAGATTCCTTGAATTACTCCTATGATAGGTACATAAGAGTTAACCATTAGTAGGGGTCCTAAGTGCCACGTACTTTCGTGGTATTCCTTACTGGGGTGCGGGGGTATTCTTCGGAGGAAAGGATTATGCACAGGGTGCCTAGGGATAGCACGGGATATAGTTGGATCCGCATGGTCCTCACATGAAGGCAGCCTTCCATTCAATCTTAAGCTTAGGGTTTTGGGTTTAGGCTTGGGGGCCTCATAGCATCAAGTTTCTTCATAGTAGCGCACAAGTATTGTGGGCCATGATTAATTTGAGGTCGTGGCCGTTGTCTAATGCTGGTCAAGCTAGAACGACATCATGCTCACCCTCAACACTAACCTTAAACCCTTGGTGATTATTCAGGTTTCCACATCACCAATAGTTTCCGTTTAAGACCCTTCATTCAGTATGGTACGCTATATGGTAGTTTTCAAACATAGACCCAATATAGACCACAATATATTATAACCCTTTGTATAGGGACTTGTAAAAGGAAACCTCTACTTTCTGGAAACCGCCATACACCAAAACCCAATCAGAATTATTTTGTCCCAACCATATACCCTTAACCCTAAAAACCCAAACCTGCAATCCTAGAACTAAGAACCCTGACCCTAAACCATAAATCCTACACCCTAAGACCCCTAACCTTAAATCCCAGGCCTTCGAACTCCAGAAATTCTTCCGCATGTATTCTATTGGGATCCCTAGCCTCAAGGGTTTAAGGGTTTAGGGTTTCGGGTTTTAAGGTACCCTAAGGCCTAAAACCCCTAAATCCTAAGAGTTCAAATGGTTTAGGAACCTCAAACCGCCCACCCACCCATGTACTCCCGCTGGTTTGCCCCTAAGTTACGCTTAAATTCTTGGGTTCCCCTACAACCCCCCTAGGTCCCCCCCACAATTAAGGCTATTTAGGCTGAGTTAAGGCCCATGAAGGGGAACCTAGGGGGTAGTATAGAGGGGGGGTAGTAGGGGAACCCATGATAAATGCAGCTCTTGACAGCTGCTCAGCTTAAGGTCTAAATTGAAAGTCTAGTTACCCGGCATGTATGGGCTACAGGCATTCTAGGTAGGGTTTAGGGCGAGGAGCACTTGAAAAATGCTGCACCCCTGCGAGATTCCAGGCTGTGCACCTGCCTTTCTCCCCAAGCCCCCAAACTTTAGGGCTCCAGATACCCCAAAGTATTGCTAGGTTCGTAGACTTTAGGACCCAATGCAGGCATCATTTGCAGACTCAGAGCCTCCGAGTCATTGAGATGCTAAAAATAGAGCAATGAATTTTTAACCCTCAACCCCACCCCTGGACCCTAAGCCCCTTACAAAACCCTTAACTAAACCCTAAACCCTGTACCCTAAGCCGAACCTAAGCTACTCCTAAGGGTAGCTCCCAAATATGGACCCATTACTAACTTGGGGATTAGGGGGTCTGGGTAAGGGTAGTTGAGCTGAAGGTCCGCTGGGAGTTCGGGCCTTGGGCACACCGGACGGCGCGGTTCCAGCAGCTGAGCTGAGGTTTCTAGTGGTGTACTTGGAGGTCTGTTGTACTTATAACCTACTTAATAGCTGTAGTTATGAGCTAATTATAAGCCCCACAACTGCAGTTACCCTACATATAATTGGGTTAAAACTACAGTTACTAAGTAGGTTATAAGTACAACAGACCTCCAAGTAGGGTCTAGGGCTTAGGTACAAGGAGCATCTAGAGTATAGGATTTAGGCTTTGGGATAGGGATTAAGGGTTTAAGGTTGAGGGGTTTGGGATTTAGTGGTTTTGGGGGGTCAGGATTTCAGGATTTAAGGTCAGGGGCCTGAATTATGGGAAAAAGGTTTCTAAGGACGTTTGCGATTCTTTTAAGGGGGTCACGGGGATGAGGGGCCTAGATTATGGGAAAAAGGTTTAGAGGGACATATACGATCCTCTTAAGGGGCTCAGGGGGATGTTTAGGGCTTCGGGTCCACAATAAGTTGCATCGTGGAGAGCTAGGTCTTAGTTGTGAAAGAACTTTGAACCTTAAAGATCTAGTTTAGGCTGCGTCGATCCTATGGGCTTCGGTCCTTGGATCCTGCAGGTTGTCATTCTCTGCATTTACGATCGTTATTTCCAGAACTACAAGTAGCATTAATTACAATCATGTGATACCACTACTCCCTAAACCCTAGACCCTAAGACATAAACCCCTAAACGCTTCCACTAGTTGCATTTGTTGTGATTGATAGCTATGTTTCTTTATGGGTGTTGCTTTGCTGTCGGACTATGACATTTCGTTTCCTTCACTATGGTGGTTTACTGTTACTATCATGCATGACGACCATTGCTTATTACTACTAGATATTCATTATTTCGACTCGTACTATTCCTATGACTGCTACGATTGTTATTACTATTCCTATTCTATTGCTGTTATTATCACTGTCACTATAGTACTGCTGCTATGACTTGTCCATTACTATTGCTGCTTTGATTACTACTGTTGCGCTTCTTATTGCCACTACTCCTCGGGAGTCTTTTTATAGTTTCTATATCTATATATATATATATCTATATGGGGGATTGTCAAAATTCTGGTCCCTTGTTGGGTCCCTATTATAATACGGGGCCTAATTTAGGGGACCCAAAAAACGGACCATAATTTTGACAATCCCCCATATATATATATATATATATATATACCCCTAACGTCTTACCAAGATCCCCTCACAGCTTCTAGCTATCCCTAGGGTCCATCCTTTCTTGAGAAACCGCGCTCTTCACTCTGGACCCCGAACCCCCGAACCCTACAGCCCAAACCCCCCCAAACCCAAAACACTACACAAGACTCTAAACTCTACGCCCCTTAAGGCCCAAACCCTTAAACCCGAAACCCTACGCTCTACACCCCAAATGCCAGCCCGAAAACCCAAACCCTAAACCCTACGCCTTACACCCCAAACCATAAACCCCAAACCCTAGACCCTACGCCTACACCCTCACACCAAACCCCAAACCCCAAGACCTCAGATTGTAGCCCAGGAAAGCCGCGTGGTGACCAAGGAGTCGAACCCGGCGTCTGCGAAGCTTTCGTACCTGGCCTGACTTAGGATTTCTATGGTTCGAGGGTATAGGGTTTAGGGTCTGGGATTTGGGAATCGGCTTAAAGTCAAGGATTCAGGGTTTAGGATTTAGGGTTATCGGGCTTCTAGTTTAGCGTTCAGGGGCTTTTCTTTTTGGGTCAGGGTGACTTGCTAGATAGGTGATTAAGGTAATGAAAACGACTAAGATTTTACTGGGGGGTCTCTAGCCCCAGTATAGAGTGAGATAGTATCTCCCGTTCAGGCATGGCATTGTGGGAAGCATTTGCCTTCCCGAACGAGCATAGGATCCCTAAGAGGTGTCAACCGGATCATAAGTGGCTTCTGTAGAGAGGAAGGGAGGGAGGGGGAGAGAGAGAGAGACAGAGAGAGAGAGAGAGAGAGAGATATATATATGTATATACATGCCTACACATATAGTGGAGGTGTGTACAGGGTTCAGGGGTTTAGGACATATGCTCTCAAATCAACATGAAACTCCATATAGACCGTTTTCAAAGGACAGAAGTCTACAGACAAGTTTTTTCGTAGGTCGTGGGCACAAATAGAAGTGGTAGGTTACAATTGCATTGAACTTCCCAGCGGACTTCCAGCTGTACCTGGCCCTATTACATCCCTAAACCCTGAACCCTAAAGAAAACTATCATACCATGAGAACCCCATTTCTAACCAAACAGATGCTTAGGGGATCCTTCTCTACCCCTGAACCAAACCCTAAACCCCGAAACTCAGAACCCCTAAACCCCCAAACCCTAAACCCTAAACTGCAGGCACCCCGAAGAGACGGAGGAGGAGGTTGATCCAATCAGCCCACAGACTTCAGGCGAATGGCTGGGCGGTTTTAGGGTTTAGGGGTTATGTAGGGATAACGAAAATAGAATGGAAACTAGTATTTAGTAAGGGCTTAGGTTCAGGGGTTTAGGGTTTAGAGATTTAGGGTTTAGGGTCCAGAGGTTTAGAGTTTAGGGTTCAGGGGTTGAGGAGTTTAGTGTTCAGGGCTTCCGGACAGATCCGCAATGGGGACCCCTGCAGGTTTGGCTAGGTTTAGGATTTAGGGTTTACGGCTTGGGGTGGGCACTTCATGGTGACCCTTGTAGATTACTGGTATTTTCGGTATACAAGGAATATGTATATATATATATATGGGCTTCATAAGGTAAGAGGAGTGACGGTCCCTCTTGAGCCCTTGAAGGAAGCTCATGTTATTTCGATGTTCAGGGTCGCTATAACCCTATATGTGTAGGATGAGGGTTGTCCGGAACATCCAACTACCTTCCCCAAACTAACAGGGAACCCCTCCAAGGGCCCTATAAAGATTACTATCGGCTTAAAGAGGCCTTATGTGTAGTAAAGCTATCATTATGGTTTTGGGTGAATGTATATATGCTTCCGTCGAAAGGTTGGTGAGTGTACTTATTTAGCATCCACTTCGGGAGACACTGCATGAAAACTGAGAGTTACACGGGGTCCATGTTAGTTTGAGGCAGGGCCGGGTAGACTTTTTTGGCTGCAGGGTTAGGGATTGAGGGTGTTTCTTTTGGGGTATAGTGCTCAAGCACAAGACTTCCTTAAGACATGAAGTTGTTCAAATTACAATTACGCCCTAAACCCTAAACCTCGTCCAGGTAGTGTCCGGGTCAGCCGGCTGCAGCAGATCTTTCGTGCCTACGAAGCCTCTCGGCTTCTCATTGGGTGCGTTAGGTTTTAGGGAATTTGGAGTTTAGGGTTTAGGGTATAAGGTTTAGGGTTTAGGGAATTTGGGGTTTCGGCTAGGAAGCCAGCGAAGCTTTGAACTATGGGCATCCAACATGCTTGCAGCAAGAAACACGGTTAGAATACGCAAGCGCTTAGGTTGAGATGCTTCGCTGCACAGCTGAGTCTGGGTTCCCATGGGGTTTAGGGTTTAGGGTTTGAAGAACTAGGGCCTATCATGGGTAGTTCCCTGGACTCTGAACCCTGGGATGAACCCTCCTGATAAGTTCCCCAAACCCTAAACCCTCCAGACAAGGTTCCTAAAGCCTCAACCCTCCAGAAAAGTTCCCTGAACCCTAAACTCTCCAGAAAAGTCCCCTAAACACTCAACGCTCCACAAGTGTTCCCTAAACCCTGAACCCTCCACAAAAGTTCCCTAAGCCATAAACCCTGCAGGAAAGTTCCCTAAACCCTCAACCTCCAGAAACCATCCAGAAAAGTTCTCTAAGAAAATAACGCCTCCAGAAGAGTTTCCTGAATCCTAAACCCTTCAGAAAAGTTCCCTAAACCCTGAACCATCCAGAAAAGTTTCCTAAACCCTAAGCCCTAGACCCTGAACCCTCAACCCTTCAGAGAAGTTCTTCCTAGATCATCCAGAAAAGTTCCCTAAACCCTAAGCCCCAGTGCCAAACCTCTAAAAACCAAGCCCCAAATCCTAAGCCCTGAATCCTCAACTCTAAGTCCTAAATCCTGAAGCATAAACCCTGAATTCTAAACCTTGAATCCTAGACCTTGAACCCTAAACCCCAAATCCTAAGCCCTAAATCCTAAACCCTAAATGGTAAACCCTAAATCCTAAACCCTGAGACCTAAATCCTAAACCCTACACCCTAAATCCCAAATCCTAAACCCCAAACCCTAAACCCGAAACCCTAAACCCCAAACCCCAAACCCTACACCCTGGCTCCGAAGGACATGAATCTGAGCTCGGGCTGGTCAAGCCAGGGCGGGCAAGGTTCCCCGCGCCCAAGAGGGTTACCGGGTTTGTGCGGGGGGTTTGATTGGGGCGTTTTGCGTTTAGGGTTTAGGGTTTAGGGTTTAGGGATTTGGAGGGTTTAGGGGTTTTTGGGTGGGTTTGGGGGGGTTGCAGGATATAGGGCTTTATATGGGTTAGCTAGGGTTTAGGGTGTAGGGGGTTACCAGGTTTTTTGGGGGATTTGCAGGGTTTAGGGTTTACGGTTTAGGGTTTAGGAAATTGACAGGTTTTGTAGGGAGTTGGAGGGTTTTGGGGTTTTGCGGTGGTTTGGGGGGTTGAAAGATGTAGGGCTTGTATAGGGGTTAGGGTTTAGGGTGTAGCGGCTTGGTGTTTCAGGTCTTTGGAGGGGTTTGGGGGGGTTCAAGTATATAGGGGTTGTATAGGAGTCACTTAGGGTTTACCGGGTTTAGAGGGTTTAGGGTGTAGGGGTTTGGTGTTCAGGTTTAGATATATGGGGGTTTCCCTAAATTAAGTGCTTTATACCCTAGTGGGAGGCTCCTATACGCAGTTCCCCCACTGTTGGAACGGCACTTTAGGCAGATGTGAGCTATAGTCTAAACTCCTTAAAGGGGGTTATATAGGGGATTAAATAGGGGATTACTTCTTATAGGGCTTGCTAAGGGGGATACTAGGAGTTTAGACTATAGCTCATATGGGAACGCTTTAGGGTTTCGAGCTCGGGGATGTGTAGGCTTTAGGGCTTAGGGTTTAGGGTATAAGGTCTAGGGATTTAGGATTTGCGGTCTGGTTTTGTTGGGGGTCACTGTTGCCTAAGTATGTAGCCAAAAATTGGAGAATCAGATGGAAGATTAACCTGGAGCTGGTTTGGAAAAGGGGCTTACTTGGAGGCCCCATGGGACTTAGTAACCACTTATAACCGGGCTTATAACCCTACTTATAACCCTCCTAAATGGGCTTCTAGGGGTCACCCCAATTTTAAGTAGGGTCATAATCCCGCTTATAAGTACTTGCTAAGTCCCAGGGGCCTCCAAGTAGGGTGTAACATAGGGGGCCTGAATGCCTAGAATAGTGTTTAGGGGTACGTTCTGGGATGTTATAAGTATACTTAGACAGCAGTCAGTCATCCTAGTGTTGGTTTTTAGAGTTTAGGGCTTTTTGGTTTAGAGCCTGGGTACTGTCCTCACCCCGTAACAGTCTATATTAGGGGTCCTATCAAGGGCTCTATGTATATAAGCATATTAGAGCTATTATCCAACTGTTACTGAGTGGGGGCAGTATCCAATTTAGAGTTGTATGAAGACTATGAGAAGATAGGGTTTAGGGTTTACAGTTTTTGTAGAATGTTCTGGCTCTGGTATTACATGAATTGGACGTAGGAACTACATAAGTGGGCTTATGACCCTACTTATAGCCTTCCTAACTGGACTTAGGTAGATTACCCCAATGATAAAGGGAGTTATAAAGCCCGGCTAGAAGTAGTTCCCAAGTTCTTTGAACCTTCACGTACTCCCCCCAAACCCTGAACCCTAAACCGAAGTTTCTCAACACTGGGTGGCCAAGTAGGGCTTCGAGTTTCAGATTACGGGTGCACGGGGTTGGGCGGTTGGGGTTAAGGGTTCAAGTCCTCGGCTCAAGCGTAACACTTTGGGTCCAAGGTTCAAATGTTTGGCGATGTGCTTGAGTTTACGGTTTTAAGGGTTTAGGGCGCAGTTTTCGATGTTTAGGATTTAGGGTTTAGGGCTTAGGGTTTGGGTGCATTGGATGGGTTTCGAGGTGCTACTTGATTCCCCACACACTTTGTGGGATGTGGGAGCGCGCATAACTTGTGAACCCAAAGCCCTAAGCCTCAATAGCTCTGAGGTTGCTTGAAGGACGTAGTTCTCTCCAGCGCCTTCAGCTGTACCGACGCCTTGTGGCACTTGAGTAGGATCATAGATTGAGATAATCAAGTTTTAGAGCTATAGTCTAAACTCCTTAAAGGGGGTTATATGTGGGAGTGTTATAGGGCTTTTTAACCTAAGGGGGATACTAGGAGTTTAGATGGTTGAAATTTGGACTGTATAGGGCTTTGGGTTTAGGGTGTAGGGTATACAGGGATATGTTTGGACTATAAAGGGAGCATAAAGGCAGATATTATTGGGTTTAGGGCATAATCACAAAGAACAACATGATACAATACATGAAAGCTGGGGTTATGCGGCACTCGCCAGGCATTTTGTTGGTGGATCCATCGTCCCCAATTTAGAGGCAGATAATACCATCCTTCGGGATATGGTGTTTTGTTCGAGGAGTATAACCTTACTTGATTCAAGCATCCAAAAACGCTACTCACTTGAGGGTTGTCTGTTTAGGGTGTAGGGGGTAGTTGTAACCTGCTGACTCACTGTGCCTACCACCCACCTCAAGCAAGCAAGCAAGCTAGATATCACAGATGCGTTCAGGGTTTCAGTTAGGGGCCGCCATCGCTTTGTCAAGTTCTTTCGAGCATATTCAATTTGCTTGTTAGCTGTCAGAAGGCCTTGTAGCTTTGCAAGGCTGTGCGGGCCCCAAGAATCCAAAGCCCAAATCTGACGGGAGCTCCAAATCCAGCTGGGCTACAGTTTTATGCGTTAGCTTTATATTACTTAGGTGGACCCTCCCTGTAATAATGAGAATAAGGGGCAATAGTGATTATATTAGGATCCTATTATATTCTTATTCTACAACTATTACAGGGGCGTGGGGTCCCTCCTGATATATTACACAGATTCGGGTTCTGGGGTCTCCCGCCTCTGGGCTTGTAAGTGTAAGGGACCGATAATCCCAAGCCATACCCTTGCTGTAACATTGAGCTCTGAACTCTGAACCCTTGAGTCCTGAAATCTAAGCGCTTAATCCCAAACCTTACGCCCCTAAAACCTTAAACCCTAAACTCTAAACCGTGAGCCTGAAGCCAAAAACTATCAGGGCTTCGGTTAGAGGGGAAAGGGCTGACAGCGCAGGAGTGCCTGCAACAAAATCAGAGGGACTTCAAAGATCTGGGCTTGCCATGTAGGTCTTAAGGTTTTGCGGGGTTTAGGGTAAAGCGTTTGGGGCTAAGTGTCGTTTAGCCGTGGGGATTTACAGTTTCTTGGGCTTAGAGTTCAGGACTTGGGCTTTGGGGTTGTTAGGCTCTAGGATGCTCTGCTAAGCGCTGATTATAGTCCCCGTTAAGTAGATAGACTATTGGTTAAATAATATACCCAAAGCCATCTTCTATCTACTTAAGGAGGATTATGAAAGTTTATGTGAGCCATCTGCGGCCAAGTGCTCCAAGTGCAGCCGAGGTAGTGGTGCTGATCTTCATCAACGTCATCCTGTTGGGCGCGGAGGTACGGTTATCAGGGTTATATTAGGGTTATATTGGGGGTATATTGGGGTAATATTGGGGTTATATTGGGTGTAGTTTGGGGGTATATTGGGTTAATATTGGGGGTATATTGGGTTATATTGGGGTATAGTGGGGGTTATATTGGGATAATGGAAAATAAAATGGAAACTACTATTCAGGGTTTAGGGCTTAATTCTGTTTTCATGGGTTTCCTGGTACCCCCACCTGGGGTTCCCCCTTAAGTAGCCTTGACTAAGCCTAGTTATCTTAAATAACCCGAAGTGAGAGGTAGGTTTTAGGGTTCAGGGTTTAGGGTTTAGGGTTTAGATTTCGGGGGGTAAATGAGCCCCAAACCCTAAATCCTTCAGGATTTGGACTCTGCGCGTTTAGGAAGTGTGGGGATGTGGTACTCAAGGCAGAGGGGTCGTAGTGCTTGGGTAAGTTTGGGGTTTCGAATCAGGGGGGCTATAGGTTACCAGAAACCCTCCTAGCACGTTGAATGCGGTCTGAACCCTAAACCCTCCAAATGGGGTGACTAGGGACCCTAGGTATGAAGGGAAACGCTGACCTTTAAACCTTAGGGCCTAAACCTTAACCTCTAAAGGGTGCAGGGCCTAAGGTTTAGGGTTCAGGGTTTAGGATTAGGGTTTTAAGTTTTAGGGTTTTGGCTTTAGGGTCTCATTCTGTCGGGGTGTAGGAAGTCCAACAGCTAACAAGAAAAACCGGTAAAGGGCTCAGGGCTAGTTGTATCCTGTTACCCTTCCTGGGTTGAGGTGTGAAAAACGGGCTTCTAGCCGTAAAACGGTTGCTGGGCTGTCGCCCAACACAACCTTCAAACAAGGGATAAGGGGAGCATACCCTCTCCCAACGAATGTCCTGGTAAAAGGGTCGATTTGAGCCATAGTCTAAACTCCTAGCTTTTTGTGTAGGATCCCCTATCATACTCGCCTATACATATATGTATATAGATATTCCCTATATAACCTCCCTTAATATATGGGTTGCATATCAACTTGAGGAAGGGAAGGGGGATGATTCGAATGTCGAAAGGGTGCCAGCATAGTTCGTGGCTATTGGGCTTCCAATGCAGAACCCAATGGAACGGGAGACATGAGCTTTCGACTAAACTCCTTAAAAGGGGGTTATAGGTAGTATATGGGCTATGATATTTAGGTGGACACTAGGAGCTGAGACTATGACCCACATGCAGCCGAAACCTGCAGACGTTGTGAGACAGGCCGCAAACCTTAAATATTGACAGACGGCAAACGGTGGCCAAAAAGCCCGTGTGCTTGGAACCCCTTATAAAGTGTAGCTCATATAACCCCAAACCCTAAACTGTAGTTTCCATTTTCTTCTCCACTATCCCAGTATAACCCCTATATAACCCCTAGAATATCAACCCCTATAAACTTCAGCTAGTATAACCCCCTTTACTTTATCCGTTGGAGGTCAGCATCAGTGCTGGTTTGGGCCAGCAAGACGTACCGCAAGGAACTGACTGGTGCTCCAGGGCAAAGGGGGGACTGAATATGGGGTTTTGGGTTTAAGGTCTAGGGTTTAGGGTTTATGATTTAGGGAGCGACGACTATGGGGTTATAGGGTGTGGGCTGTTTCGGGCTTAAGGTTCAGGGCTTAGGGTAAGGGTTTAGGGCTTAGGGTCTGAGAATCTTTGGCGTTCAGCAAGCAGCGTGCGATGTTGTTGCTGCCAATCACACCCCTTGGAATGAGAGGAGCACAGCGCTGACTCGTTACTGAACAGGATATATAGTCTTCATTGTTCTAAACTATAATAAGGAAGATTGTTGAAAAGTACGATACGGAACATGACATGAGGAGTTTGTCAATGTTATCCCGAGGCGGCAGCAATGTATGTACAGATCCTATTTTGTATCCAGCTGACAAAGCTCAAGCCCATGTGCGTAAAGCTAAAACCTTAAACCCTACACCACAGACAGCCCTTACCAACCGCAATGCCAAAGTGTACCGTAGACGTGGATAAACCCTAAATCCTAAACCCTCCAGGTGCAGCTTAATCTTCACTTCGCGCATACAGGGCTGGGATCCCTAATTGCGGGTTGAAGGGGGGGCCTTAGTAAGTATACCTCTACTTGGAGGCCCATGGGACTTAATAACTACAAATAACTGGGAATATAACTCCACTTGTACTTGGGGTAGCCCCTATAGGTCCCTTTAGGGGGATTATAAGTAGGGTTAGAAGACCAGTTATAAGTGGTTACTAAGTCCCATGGACCTCCAAGTACTCCCTATAACGAATATAATAACCCCAGTTACCCCCGTGATCAACATACTTGCTAAGCCCTCTTGGCTCTCAAAGTAGGGGCTCATCCATACTGGGGAGCCACAATGCCTTGCATCCAGGATTCCTTTATGCCAATGCGGCTTTCTTGCTTTTCTTCCTGCTGGAGGTGTTGCTGAGGCTGTCTCTTGGAAGCAACCGTGATTTTTCAGCGAATCTGATGGATGTAAGCTAGGCTTTAGGGCGCGGCGCATGGTCTTGGGCAGATTAAAGCTTAGGATTGTAGGCATTAGGCTTGATTAGGGCGTACCCCCTAACAACTTTTTAGCACCAGAAATTCCACCTGAAATATGGAAGTTCTCGGACTCTAGCCTACGCATCTTTCCGCATAGGTGGTTTCCTGTTTCCCTAAGCCCGAAATCGAATGAAAGGCCTAGAGCTTAGGATCAAGGGTTTAGGGTTCAGGGTTTAGGTAAACCCTGAGAGACCCAGATCGAAGCTTGGCAAGCTGAGTATCTTTTTTTAATGGACAAGGAGGCCCAGTAAATCCTGGGTCGCCTGCTCCTATGGGAGCTTGGACTGTTGGGATATGCAGCAAAAAGGAGTGCTTAATAAGCAATAAGCCCGAATCCTCAAAACGATACCCTGAATTCCTACAGAAGTCACGAAGCGAAACTAAATTCTGACACTCCCATATTACTGAAAATAACTAAGCCCTTAGCCATAAACCTGAAATCCTAAACCCTAA
>CAJNIZ010043578.1:44004-55523 GCA_905231905.1 Symbiodinium pilosum | reverse complement strand
GTCCGCCACTGAAATGGGGTGCATTGTCGAGGTATCCTACGACAGTCACATGGACCCATTTCAGACCCCACATGAACCCATTTCAGTGCCACATGAAGCCATTTAAGTGGCCATGTAACCCTAGCACCTACAAGCAAGGGGGATGCATGGATGCAGCAAGCGGAATGTTCATCCCGGGTTTTGAGGGCATGATCTTACGGGGTTTGCATTGCAGGCGTCAATTTACCACGTAACATTCGGCATGGCATCTACATCAACGAAGTCAGATATCGAGGGAGTCTCATCGTGAAATCCTCTTATTGTTTTCAGATTCAGAAAGGCCTTCCTGTACCTTTACAGAGTTTCTGGGAAGGTCGTTCCAAGAAGGCCGCTATTTCCGCAAGAGCTTAAGATCCTATGTCTTGGAGGCTGGCTTCATGGTTCTCAAGCTCACATCTTGGTGGGTGAAGCTACTGGTATCCTCGCCGGGGCTGGATGAAGTCTCACACAACACGGGAACGTGTCCAAGCTGTTATCAAGACTCGTCCCACCAGTCGTTGCCAAGGTCCGTGCATATCTGAAGGACCTCCAGTCGCGGGACCGGCGGGTGACTGCGACTTTGCAAAAGCACTATCGGACACTCTCTCTGTTGCTTTTCTGACTCTCTTAGCTGCCCTTTGCGGAGGTTGCAGCCTTTTCAAATGATTCCAATGCGCACAGTGATGTTTACCTAGGGTTGCTAGCAGGATTCGAGCTTGGTGGCCTTCTTGGGCTGTTGCTACATGTATGGTCGACCGTGTTTCACCCTCTCTTCAGAGTGAGGTCATTCCGCACCCGGCGTGGGTAAGGGATGAGAACATGACCATGCGCCCTAGGTTGCAATCAAGCTGCCGGTGTCCAAGCTTTGGCTTGGTCTTGGTGAACTTGTTGTTCTTAGGAGTGCTCCTGTGTAATCTTTTCATGTGAATGACTCACTGAGGTATATGGATCCGCGAGACGATGAGAAGTTAACTGACGATGAGTTTCGGGAGGCCCACCCTTGCAACGCAAGAAGCGTGAAGGGTCGCAACCCATTGGGAACCTCCAGCGCTTCTCCATGGCAATGGATCATGTGTGTAATTTTTTCAGGGTTGCCAGGTGGGTGCCCTGCCATTTATCCTTCGTTTTTGTTATGTAGTGGTCACAGCAGTCTTTTGGTCTGCTGCTGTAGGTGGAATGGTGCAAACACCAGAAGTAAAAATCAAGGATAGGCTCTTCACGAGACTGGTTGCGAGTTCTAGGTTCTGGATTAGGAGTTCAAAGCGTACCCAGATGCAAATAGGCATTTTGAACTGCATCATTCTTGCTCAGAATGACTTTTTTTTTCAACGACCGGCGCCCAGGTTATGCAGCATGATGCAAACTATGCACACAAAGCCCGTGTGTCCTACACTACAGAAGCCTGGAATTTCACGCGCTGGATCACGGATATGGGTCTACATTCGAAGTTCAACGACATCCTGCTCAAAATCGACATCGCCGCTTGTTTTTGTTTTTCAGTTCCTCCCCTATTCAAATTTCCCGGGACAAGCAAGAAGATGATTGGGATAATTGCTCCTATCAAAACGCGTGCAGAGGAACAGCACGGCTTCTTGAAGAAGTTGCTGAGTGATTCCATGGGGCCAAGGTTGAGAAGCAGGTTACGTAGATGCTATCAACAAAGTCAAGAAGCCCCAAGCACACTTTCCAGCAGCACTTTTGGTGGTGCCTGGCCTGGAGTAGATCTATGGTTTCTCAGCTTCCAACCAGATTTTTGCGATAGTTTCCAAGAGTTGTGCCACTCCCAGCCTGGGAGATGTCTTCTTTCGGATTCCTACAGGTTCCTGCCCCCACTTTTCTTCGGCAACTCTCAGAATCAAGTGTGACAGGAAGGGGCCGAGTACGTCCTCATCCCAGAGTTGTTCAAGTCCAGAACAATGTGCCGCATTACCTGGCTGACGGTCGAGTGGCATGAGGAGAGGGCCCTTAGCCAAAAAGGTGTTAATGATGGTAGTTATAGTAACAAGAGTAATTATGGAATTACTTAAGTCTCACATTGCAGAAGATTGGTCACTTTTAAGATGGCTCCGCTTGACTGGTTTCCAGTCAACTGGCGGCCGCCTTGGTGACGTAGTGTGCATTGAACATACGGCCTCTATCATGGCTCCAGGGTTAAAAACTGCTCAAATCCAAAAAAAACTTGGTGTTGTAGATTCCAGGAAGCGGAGCCAGAAAGCAACCTTGATAACCCGCAAAGGAGCGCCACGGATTCACACCGGACAGCAAGCAAATCGCTACTCGGCTCCAGGGTTTCGGCTTAGGACAATTTGAAGTTCCTTCTCACAGAACCAAAGGTCTTGGATTGTTGGGCCTTACATCATTGTCATTGACCATTCATCTTTGTCCAAGACTCTTTGCAGCCGTCATTTTTTGGCGGGTTTGGCTCCAGCTCCAAATTCGATATCATGAGGCCTGTTTCGCTGCCAGGGGTAATCTTGCCAATTACAGCACTCCACTCGATACTGCGGGAACTGAGTGGGAACATGTGTGGAGAGTTCTGCAAATGCAAAGAGGAACCACGATAGCAAGGTCAAGGCTAAGCCAGGGAGCTGAGGTTACCCCACCCCAGACAGGAAGAGGCAATGAAGGCAATGTGTATCATAGAACTTCTGTTGAAGTTCTCTCTGTTCCAGGCCATGCGGAAGAACATCAAAGAGGACCTGCAGAAGTTCTGTCCTGGTCAAAAGATCAGGTACTTCGATTGGGTGTGATGGCAACAAGAAAAAGACGCGTAGTGCTCCCTTATCATCCCTACGCCCCAAGACGGGGTGTTTTGTGAGGTTGAAGCACAAGGGAACTAAATGAACTACTGAGGCTTGGGCAGGAGCTTGAACCTCAGGATGACAAAAGTTGAGCATGATAACAAAGCGGAATCTTGCAATATCCTGTCTAGAGGATCCTCTTTTCGGAGAGGGTGCAGGGGAGAGGGTGCTGCATGTCTCGCTGACTCACAACAGCTCTGCTCCAAATGTTGGGTCCTTGCCGTTGGGCCAATGCAGATGGGAAAAAAAGTGATACGAATCTTGATCTCAGGGACGGCAGAGAGGCAGGGTATCGGTTGCGCAGAATAGCAACTCCTGAAGGTTGGATACACCACGAGAGTCCCCCTGTCATTGAGTCAGAAGGACAAACTCAGCAGTTCCCTTCGCAGAGATGAAAAACTGGAGGAGTCGCTGGCAACTGGTATGTTGCATAGTAGTTTCCATTTTTAATTCTGAATGGGACGAACAAGTGTTGTTCTGGATCTCCTCGAAGTTTCTTGGGGGCGAAGCGTGATTAGTTGTGGGGGTCTTCGTGTTGCAGGTTCTCTACTTGGTGGCAGTGGGGAAGCCCCATCCAGATCCCCGGCTTCTGAGCTTCGACCCCTACCAGCACCTCCAGGCAAATTCCAGGGCTTGCTGACTGCTCGCTGCTGGCTGCTGTGACGTAAGCATGTTCGCCAGCAAGTAGTCTACAACTTCCCGGGGCCTGAAGTGAAGTCTTTCGTTGAGCTGGTGTGTTCAAGTTCCGTGTGACAGGATGGCTTCTCCTACGAGGCTTTGCAAGGCGGCATGGGCCGAATCTTCCGCACCTGAGGACTTTTTGGCCGGTGAGGCATTTGTTCAAGGACGTTTGCTAGGCCTTGGAGGGCATGAAGAGGCCAGAAAAATGTTGGAGAGACGAAGTCCTCCTGTGGCCACAACTTCCCAGACGACCTTTCACGCCGGGCCACTCTCCATGCTCCGGAGTCTGCAGTCTTGAGGCGCGCTCGAGCTGCCCGACAACATGCGTGGGATACCTAAAAGAGGTTGCTGCAGCGGCTTGGTTTCCATTTGAAGATGTTATTGGGTTGCAGAGGTTGTCGGTCAGTTTCCCGGCCCGAGCTAGGGACATCTCGGGGGGAGATCTTGTGCGACACATCACCAGGACTGTGCCCTGCTTTTAACTCAAGGGTTATGAATATTACTACTCTTGTCATTACTATTATTACTGCTATTATTACTACTAATTATTACTATTGTTATTGCTACGGTATTGCTGTTATTATAACTGCTAACCATTGCTTTTAGTACTGTAGCATGAGCATCAAGTTCTTGTACGGGGTAACCTGCCTGCGAGGTTGCCAGTTGCCACCATGATTGCACGGCTGCTAGCGCCCTGCCCACTGTTGCTTTACTGCGTGGACTATCTGCTTAAAGCAGCAGCTCACAGTACTATTAATACTACTAAGATTATCAGAACTATAACTATAACTATTACTATTATGATTTCAATTATTGCTACTCTCACTATTACCTTACTATTATTGTAACTATCGCTATTACTTTTTATTATCATTATTCTTATTACTATTACTACTATTCTCACTTTCATTTTTCTTATTCTTATGTTTATCGGTAGTTTCTTTTCAGTATTACTACTGTTAGTATTACCATTGTTGCTAGTATTTATTATCAACAACTCACAGAGAATTGCTCTCTTGTTGTGGCCATGGCCCCGCTGGCGGTTCGCAGCCCAAGCTGAACCTGGGTTCTGCTGGAAGAGAAGCAGAGTTCAAGATAGAAAAACGGCATAATATGAGCTATACTCTAAACTCCTTAAAGGGGCGTTATAAACGATTTGGGATTCAGGGTGCAGGGGGTTATTTAGGGGGTTAGATAGGGGACTATCATGAAGCGGATGTAGTGGCACAGGGGCGGCACTTACATATTTTGGTTGGTTGGGCAGGACTGCATGCATGATTTGTGAGATTGATCTCTGCACCTGCGCCATACGATTGCATGTTCCAAGACGGGCAGATCTTGCTAGACACCAACCTCGGGCGAACCGCTTTGTAGCCTTGAGCTGCACCCGAACTTCCAGTCAAATAAACTATGCCGCGACCATCCCCAGAAATATGCGGCCTGGACACAAGCTTGAACTGTCCACAGTTCTTCGTGTCTGCCTACAACAGCAGGCGGCATCTTCTAAGCACGAACCCCTTATCGTCAAATCCACTGCTATTTCTATTACTAATATTCTTATTATTAACCCTTCATCCTTAAATCCCAGACCTAAAGTCATCCTGTAGGCTGGTACATATTCAGCGGCTGCTTTCGCACGGCGGCCCAGCAATCTGGGCAGTGTGTATAGTGGTGTGTGTGCGTGTGTGTGCATGTCAGTTCTCCGTGAAGGGTATAGGATTTGTGGTTCGGATGCTGGGTTTCCTACACAAGCACCAGATTTTTTTTTGGGTCCCGTAGTTGGAGTCGAAAAAGCCGACAAATTGGCATTTCGGCCTTTTTATTAAATGAGTAAACCTATACACACTGCCGCCAACCCCCTCGATGCGATGCACACCGTATCACAACGGTTCTATTTTGAATCATGACCTCGCCAACTTGAAGGGAGCTTCAATGATGCATAGATGTAGCACAGGTGTATGTGTATGTACTGCTGGTCGTTGTTTGTTTGATGATTCTTCCTGGATTTCAGGGATTTGTGGGGTTGTTCTGGAGTTTGGAGGGTTCAAGGTGCTCTTTTGAGGGATTCCCACAAGACGATCATTTTCGTTTTGTTTTTGTTTCGCCCGAAAGAGCACCATTCAAGGGCTAACGCCTGATATCGGGGTACGCTTGTGCCTGGCATGTAATTAAAGGTATAGACCTAGGAAAAAGCACTCAGAGGCGTGGTGTGTGTGGTATATGCAGGGTCTGGGTCTTGTGCATTCTGACTTGCGGACCTTCCCTCCTGCGGAAACAACTCCCACTCCTTTGGGGGTGCTGCTTGCTGACCGTCTTTTCCAGTGCGAGCCCCGCTGCATGGTGGCGGGAGACTGCAGACGTGACCAGTGCCGGTTCGCTGGAGCCTTTGCTGGAATGCCGTCCCATGGTGGACGTTACTACTGAGGACCGGGGCGGAGCAGCTTCAAATGCTGTGCTTGTAAGTAATTAGTTGGGAATCTCTTTATGTATACCTCTGCGTGTGTGCGTTGTACGGTGCCGCCTACATGAAGTATTCCACTTTGTCGTATACGCTCATGCAGCGTGTGGTGGAAACATCGCAGTGCGACAACGCGGAGGTATTTCTCGCACAGCTGTCTTGCACGTAGCCCAGCAGCTATCCAGAAATTATGCTGGTTGGCCCGAAGTGTATGTGATGACCAGGCCCAAGCACCAAGCACTGGGCATCTGAGTGCAGGAGAGTCGGGACGGCCGGGCATGAGTTCACGGTCTTCCAGAGCTGAAAAGAGGCAAAAGGTGGATGAGTCAGGCGGAGGCCCGCGTGGTTGGAAAGAGGGATGGAACTGAGGTTTAAGGCATTTTGCAAGGCCAAACCTCCTTTGTCTTTTTGCATGATAAACGCACCCCGGCCAAGCCCTGCAAGCAGGTAGCTACAACTACAACTATGCTGCTGCAGGGTACTCCTTCCCCGGGTGCCTTGGAAGAGCTCGTAGCACACACGTAGCCTCAGGGACAAAGCTCACCAGAGCTTGGACTTTGCATGCTCCTTAGCAGAGGCTGCTTGGCAATCGGGCTTTGCTTTGATCCTCATTTAGCTTGTTGATGAGCGCTTGCTCCTTGCGGCTACCAGTTGTCTTGTTGTCTTCATGAGATTTCCTGGAGCCCCCTGATTAGAGGATGCTTGCTGGAAGATACACCGGGATGCAGATGCAGAGTGTTGACACTAAGTCATGAGGTATGGCTATCAGTGGCCTGCCACGCAAGCGAGCCCCTATTCGCTGCCGGCTGCCTACAGCACCCTGGATTTGCTGAAGAAGTTTCAGCTGTTTCTTGTTATTGAGGTTGTTCTCCAAGGATCCTTGTGTGTTGGTTTGTTTTAGGGCACCGAGATGCTAGAAGCCATCGTCTTCTGCCCGGGGTCAGCGACGAGTAGAAGGAAGCCACATGCGGCAAGTATCGGAATGCTTGAGGGGAGACTTCAGGTTACGCTGCGGCCTACGGCTATGGCAGCGCCTACTACGCTGCGGCTGCCGCAGCAGCGGCGGCGCAATCAGGTGTAAGTGTAGGCCGGCCACCGAACTTGGTTGAGGATTTTCCCCACATCGCTTGTCGCCTCAGATTGTGAACGCAACTATATAGATGCCATGATGGACAGCCCAAGCCCCTGAAGTGCGCAACAGATGCATGCTTACATTGTCATGGCTGTGCAGAAGTGTCGCGCAACTAGGGTCATAAGCCCATGTGGATGTATTGTTGTAGAAAATACCAGACAATAAAACCCCATCCTTTTCAGAACTCAGTGGCTTGCCAGCAGCCTGGCCTCTTTGTTTGGGAAGCCTTGGGTTCAGGGCTTTGGTGGAAGCATGGACCCACCTGTAATGTGAATGGGTTTGGCTTAAATCCCAGCATTTTGTTCTGAAGGTTGCTTTGCGGCCAATCCCATGTTTTGCCAACATTGGATCTGAGAACCTAGTTTCTTTGGCAAGCCCATTCGCTCTGTATTTTCTGGGAGGCACAGGAAGAATGCCGAGAAGTTTTGTAGTGCGTGGGAAAAGGTGCTCAGGCGTTGGGGATGTGCGCCAACAAATCGCAATTTTTGCCATCTTCTGGGCCGGACTTGGAATGGTACCACTTCATACCCTCAGCATGTTCTTCTTTTGGGCTCCAGATCCGACATGCTGCCTGTGTTCGACGAAAGCAGAATTGCAGGTCGCGAAGAAAGCCCCGAGCAGGAAGCCCAGCATGTCCTCTTATCATGCCGGTGGTGGGACTGTGTGCATGTGAGTGGTATGTTGGCGACATGACGTCCTCCTTATCAAGTTTCGGAATGTTTGCAAGGGTCCAGCCGATAGGCCTTGCCCCACAGGCAGTAGGATCTCGATGATGGGACGCCATGAGCGTGCACAGCGCACTTCCTGGTTCATTCACTAATGCTATCCCGCGGTTCCATGCAGACACAGAGAGACATAGAGAGAAAGAGAGAGTCTGGTTTACCCTCATTATAGCATAACCAGTATCAAGTGACGACGAGGGGTGGTTTCAATCAGCGAAGCCCAACACGGGCTGGGCAGGAGCCCGGGCTGCCCTCTCGGGGGCAGTCCATAGCCCGCATGAAAGAAAGAAAGGAAAGAGACAGACTCTGAGGGAAACAGAAGGATTTTATTATCGAATGCTTGAGAAAAGCAGGTTCCTGCTGCGCCAAGGCCGTCGGCTGGGAAGAAAGGTGATTACGAAAACCTCCTGCAAGAGCTCAAGGCTAAACAGGCCTGGTCCAGGGGACGTCGGTTACATGACGGGGAACGGGCGACACGAACCCTTATTGGGGAGTGTATGGAGATACTACTAGGAGAGTGAGGTCTTGGGCGAGCAGGGGCGATACGTTACAACACTAAGAGTCCGATGAAGTTCAGAATTGAAGCCTACGCAATCCACTTTCAGACCCTTGAGATATGTACGACAGCCTGGGCCTCTAATTCCCTCCTTGCTCAATGTTTGACACTAGCAGGAATGTATCACAATTTTTGGTCAAGTTGACTTATCAAGGCTCCCTGTAACACCCAGCCCAGTGCTTGAAGCCTTCAACCATGGTAGCGGGCGGTGACACGGTGGACAAAGACAGCGTCTTCGCCAACTACAAGTCAGTGTTTTCGCGTCAGTTCGCTGTCTCCTTGGCCGTGGAGTTTGTGGGTGTGATGTTTTTTCAGATCCTTGGAGGCACCTCTGCTCCAAAGTACGCCCCTTTTGTGAACGGCTTCGCTTTGGCTGTGTGGATCTATGTTGCAGCCAATATCAGCGGTGGTCACCTGAACCCTGCGGTGAGCTTCAGCACCGCCGTCTGCGGCTTCTACCCCGTGATCCACACCGTGATTTACATTGCCCTTCAGATCATCGGCGCCATTGTAGGGGCCTGGGTCTCTGCTGGGTTGGTACCTGGAGCCGGCAACATGATTGGCACTGGGGCCACGGGCCCAGGATGCTTCGACCGCAGCGTGATCAAGGACGTCACGGACGATCAAGTCTTCGGCTGGGAGTGTGTCATGACTTTCACCCTCATCTCCTGCGTCTACGCCTGCGGCGTGGCAAAGCCTGGCCACGGCAGCCACACACCCTTCGCTGTGGGCCTCGCCTTGTTGGCTTGCGCAGGCTCTGGTGGACAATACACCGGCGCAGCCCTCAACCCGGCACGCGTGTTGGGTCCAATGGCCGTCTTTCAGTGTGGCAAAGACGTGGCAGGCCTCTACATTGCGGGCCAGTTCGTGGCAGCGATCCTTGCCATGTCAGTGTTCGCGTTTGTCTCTGGTCTTGGACCGCTGAACCCTTGGATCGCCAAGAGGGCCCTGAAACTCTCTTGGCCTGAGGCTATCTACCTGTGGATCACCGGATCTCCACCCAGCCGTCTCCAGAAGACCGGCCGTGAGAATATCAATGACTTCATGCAGCAGTTCAATGACTTCTACAACAGTGAGGAGACCGTCGAGAAGCCCAAGTCCCACATCTTCAACGTGGAGCGCTTCTTCGGCATCCGTAAGCAAGCCACCCAAACTGAGGCTGCAGAGCTAGAGTGAAGGGCGCCTACGATCAGATGGGGATGAAGAAGTCTCCCAGAGGTTTAGGTCTGTTTAGGGCTTAGGTCTGCTTAGGGCTGAGGGACCCGTAATGTAAAAGAAGCAGGGTGCCGTTATTCCGTGTTCCAACCCTTGTAAAGTAAGGGAGACCTTTGCTTGAACCATCCTGGGGTGTTGGAAATCGGTGTACCCCAATTGGAGCGCTTGCCTCAGAGCAACATCCAATTCTTAGGTACATTTCTGAGGGGTCCCCGATTTTTGGAAACACCCGCTGGGGTCCAAGCCTCGGGGTGCGGCATGGCATGGAGTACAAGAGCGCTAGCTCCTTTATCTTCGGCCAGCTGCCTCCTATAACACCCAGAAGTGGTGACAGTTTTGATGCTCCTATAACAGGAGTATCCACTCTTGCAATTTGAAAGATCCACATTTGATACTTGCTGGCGAGCACATAGTTTATGGCTGGCAGGTGCCCATATGTTTCAGCAAGCGAGGCCTTGTTTGAAGCAGTGCAAGCAAAGAAAACCCTGAGTTCCCTTCAGGATGCCAACGCACGTGCGAAAATGGATCATCAAGACACTGAGCCCTTGATTGGGATGAAGAGAAGCTTGGTAAGTCACCATGTGTCCATCGAATTGCAACCCTCTCACAAAACGTGCAAGATGAGTTCTCCCGGACAGAACCGTGGGTGAGTTGCTGTAAGGCATATGATCTCTTTGAAGGCTTCATTATTCATCCGGTCCTTTACACATTTGTTGAGATTTACCCCAAGCCCAAACCAAATATGTTTCCAGCATGCACTTCAAAGCTAGGGAGAGATTTTGCAAGCATTTGCAGTGCCGCAGGCCGCCCGTGCTGCAGGGGACTCACAACAGGAGGTGGAGGTGCCGGGGGTTTTCTCCTACTTTCTTCGGAAGTATTTGTAGCACTTTATGTGTAGTAGAACCCTAAGTAGCTTACAGCTCATTCTTGTGCTTCTTCTTTTTTGGTTCTGCAGGCTCTTTCGCGTACTATAGTAGCTTCTATTCTAGTAGTAGTAGTAGTAGTAGTAGTAGAGTAGTAGTAGTAGTAGTAGTAGTAGTAGTAGTAGTAGTAGAGTAGGAGTAGTAGTAGTAGTAGTAGTAGTAGTAGTAGTTATAGTTACCACTGCGCACCACTGGGCGCCTGGTGTTTTCAGCGTTTTCGGCAGCAGTAACCACAGCCGCCGCACAGCCCGCAGCAACACAACTCATTAGAGTCGTACGTTGGGGGGGTTTGGGGGGGGTGGGGGGGGGAATGGTAGCGTCTCTGCAGCAGCAAGCACATCGCCGCAGAGCCAGCAGCAACACAATTACGTAGAGTTGTATGTTTGGGGGGGTGGGGCAGGGGAATGGTAGCGTTTTTGCAGCAGCAAGCACAGCCGCCGCAGAGCCAGCAGCAACACAATCACGTAGAGTTGTATGTTGCGGGGGGTAGAGACGTGAAGCTGCTGATTGCGTAGCACACCGTCCTAAAGCCGTAAGGCCTAAAACCCAGAGGCGGGGGTTCAGCATTTTGACTGCAAGGTTTGTGGGGTTGACGTTTACACCTATATAGAAATCTAGGTCTAAAAGATTCTGCAGGATTGGTCTCCCCTATACATCCTTACATAATCCTCAGATTCCATTTCAGTTTGCAGTTTCTTTTCCATTTCTCCATTATTGAAGCAATGGAAAATGAATTATTGAGGCCCCTATACCCTAAACACTACATATCCCGTATAACCCCTTAGAAGGGCCTATAGTGCCATATACACACCTGAGCTCTCTTCTCTTCGCACCTATGGCTCGCGTGCATCCCGGCGGCCAGTGGGCTGGCCCGCGATAAGAGCTTGTCACTTTGAAGGTTTTTAGGGTCTAGGGTTTAGGGTTCGGGATACTAAAAAAGGGGTGCAGCAATTGGATAAAGCGAATGTTATCGAATAATCGGCCCCTACATGTTACTGAACATGAAGCCCCAG
>CAJNIZ010043578.1:31473-43576 GCA_905231905.1 Symbiodinium pilosum | reverse complement strand
TTTAGGGATTCAGGGATTCAGGGTCTGGGCAGTTGGAATCTAGATCAGATCATCTGAAGATTTCTGCATTTCCTCCTTTTGGCTTTCATGAATATCTTGAGAGCTGTTCCCAGCAGAGGCGTTGCAGGCTGGATGCAAAAGGTATTCAGAGTTTAGGGATTTCGGGGTTTTAGGGATTTAGGGTTTGGGGATTTAGGCATTGCGGGATTTTAGGTTTGGGGATTTTGGGATGCAAAAGGGATTTAGGGTTTGGGGTTCAGGCATGTTATCTCAATAAAGGAGAATCATCTGGAAAAGGAAATGGAACATGAGATGGAAGTTGGGGTTTTAAAGTGTGGGTTTCGCAAGACAAGGGGAACCATTTTGGGGGTCCATTGGAAAAGATTACAGTATATTTGGGTCTATTTTGGGGTGGGTGTAGGGATTTTATGGCTTAGTTATTGCCTAATGGGTAGATCAGTGAGACTCGCCTGGCCGCCAATGAGAGACTTAGAAGCTGTGCATTTGAGAGCTTGTGAGAAATGCCCTTTCATTCTGGGCCTGTGGGCAATGCAGACTCAAAAGAGAGAGGAAGTCTTCAAGTGCCCAAACGGCCTTTGCAAATCCAGGGTTTAAATTCAGATCGAACTTACGAGGTTTTTTGGAGAGGACGTAAAATTTGAGGGACAAGTACCTTTGAGACATGGAAGAACTTCCCAGATGTTTCCTGGAGTGACGATGTGGGATTAACTCTTGAAATTCCCCCTGCCAAACCATCAGAACATATGCAGTAGAGACGAGACTTGCTTCATGCAGTTCCTAGGTCCTAGGAAGTATCCCAAAGAGAAGCGACGGCAGAAAAGACAGAGCAATCGGAGTTTTGCGAATTTCATAGAGCGCTTTCAACGTAAAGCCAGTGCAGGCAGTAGTGCCCCTAAAGTCTTGCACCACGCAAGGCCATGATTGCCAAATCCCGAACGAGGAAGGCTTCCCTTCAACGCCTTTGCTTCAACTCGCACCTTATAGTCATGACTCGACTGTGGCCCCCCTCTCCCCACAGACTGACACGGAAAGATGATGAAGATATCTAGGGAGTCCTCGAGTCAGCTACCTCGCTCCTAGCCTGGGGCAGCATTGTACTTGGGCGCTGACAAGAGCGCCTAAGCTGATTATCTGGGAGGAGTTTTGATAGCATGTTCCGCATATGTTGAGAGGCATTCTCTCAGGCAAGCCCCGGAAAGGGTGGCTCAGGGAGGTATGGTCGAACCCTTAATTGATTTAACAATTCTGCAAGCAAATCTGTAATCAGCTCTCCTTTTCTCACTGCCAAATAAGTGCAACCTTGCAACAACTTATTCTGAAAACTCCCGGGCAGCTCTCCCATCTTGACTTCACGAGCAGCCAAGTAATGAAATCACTTTCTGAAAACAATGCCCTCCCTATCATTTTGGTGTTGGTGAGCTATTTGATTTGTTTCTGGGGGATACAAAGTGTACTCGGCGCTTAGAGCCCTCGGATGCCCAAATCTGGCCCAGCTCTTTGCAGCTAGAGGCTTCATGAATTTCACAAATCACAAGCCCAGAATAAACGTTTCCCTTAGAGAAAAGATTCCTTTCAAAAAGGGACACTCAGGGAGACCCTAATTTTGAAACGCTCTTTGTATTAGGGAAGTTCCGAACGTCGTACTCCGCATCTCTAGCCATAGATCCCAACTAAGGGTACACGGGAGGTTTCCATAAATGGCGGACTCTCAGTATGGAAAACCACCTCCTGGGTCAAGCAGTTTCAAGACATTTTTCTCTTCTTGATTCTCCGTTATTTGGGAAAATATTCCTAACTCCTTTGTTTGGGAAGATATTCCTAACCCCTAAGCCCTAGTCCTCTCAACACAGGTGTATTTCATGCCCAGGTTTGGCAGACTAGGCCGGGCGGTCTCGGAAGCTCTCCGGACGGCAGCAGGAGCTGTGAAGTGGCGTGTTGGGGAAGTTGTGCTTTATATGAATTTATATGGATGTAGAATCAGGAAAATTCGCCCAGCAACTTCACACCTCCCTTCCACATTCTGAGCAGCTGTTCCTAGAATCATGATGCCGCGTATTTGGGGAGGCTCATCCGGCACCCGCCTCTGTTTTGCCAACTCCAACTTTGCCATGCCTTCGCAGAAACTGCAGGAGCATCTTGTTCCCTGCAGCAGCTCAGTGAGGACCTTTGGGGGGACACCATGCAGCTTCTGAAAAGATCTCCCTTCGGGATCAGCATCATCAGAATCCTCAAACAAGGACTTCGCAACAAATACTTGTAGATGCAGCCGTATGCCTGAATCATCATAAGCACAGTGTGGGAGTTTCTCCTTATTCCCCTCTAATTAGAATCCTTTGCAGGGACTTTTTTTGGTACTGTACTTCACATCCATTTTTTGCATCTCTAAGGGCCCCCATTTCAAGTAACCCCATGTCAACATGGTTGCCGATGCAATAATAGTATGGTTCCTAGAGTTCAAACGATGATTTTACAAGTTGAGGTGGGCTTCATTTCCTCAGTGCGTAACTACTACAGAGTGCATTGCATTTGAAGGGAGGTGGGACGGGTGTGCAATTTGGAGCGCGGCATTTTGGGTGTTTCGTTGCAGGTAGGATTGGGCCTGTAATGTAAGGAAATCTATTTCCCGCTGGCCACGTATGCCCTTAGACAGCTGAAAGTAAGCCCGGGCAGGACAAGCGGGTGCACCAAGAGCACCTCGCATGCAGATTAGTATTCTCAATCGTTGGAACTTGGCAGGCAGCTGCCCTTCTGTCTGCGAGATATTTCATGTTTCCATGCTTTCCTGTATCAGCTTGATTCTTGATGAATGATCTGCACCACGGGCTGAAGTACCAGAACTTGAAGAGGCCTTGTTGGACAGAGCTATCAAGACTCAAGCTCCTAGTCTGATGCTTGGGCTCCGAGCCCCAACCTCAGGTGGAAGGACCTCGAGAAGTGTGGCTTGGTAAAACCCAATAGCAGGGGGCCCAGCAGCTATTCCGAAATCCTTGACTTCAACGTTTTCGTCACTTGCTCTGCAGTATTTCGATGGCCTCGAAGTCTGGGCCCCTGCTGAGGTCAGCTGAAGACCTTCCTCTTGGAGCGGGCTACATCCTTCGAGGTACACAAGCCGGCTTGGGTTCTAGGCTCTGCGAGTCGAGGGGCGAATCACAAAACACGTTGGTCCGGTGATGTCGGTGAGAAACAAACTCCAAGCAGCATGGCAACACACTTGACCTGTCTTTCCATGTTCCAAGCTTGGCTTCACGCTCTGCGTGCGCTTGGGCATGTTTAAAGTCTGTACATTTTCAGAGTAGAGCGGTCACTGAGTTCCAGCCTCTCCGGACAGAAAGGGCGACGAAAGAAATGTTGTTGAAACACTGTCGTTTGCTAACGAAAGCTCCTGACCGGGAGGTGTCGAGCAACGCTTCGGGGCAGGCCTATGTGCTGAAGGGCATTTGCTTGCAAATGGCAGTTGCAGTGAGGAGGATCACAAATAATTCTAGCATCGGAGGCACAAATGAGAAAAGGCTTGGGGCCTGAAGCTTGAACCCTCCAACTAGCTGCGGCTTGCCCTACGCCACTCTAGACGTCTGATTCTGCAATCAGTACGGATGCCACCCTCAGATGTGATGGTGACAGCTTAGCTACATACAGTCGGGAATGCCGCACCTGTGCCAGCTTGAAGAATATGCAATGCGCCAGGTGCTCATCAAGCTGCTTGGCGAGGCCTAGCTGTTCAAAGTGCCTTCAAGGGAAGCGTCTCAAAATCGAAAAGGGGCGCATCTGGACGCTTGATAGAAGAGTTACGCCGCATAGTGTCCTCTTAGGCGATTGTCAAGTAGCAACGATTGGTTCACGCCCATAGGTTGAAACGCAAGAGCCCGAAGCAGAAGGCCTCCAGGTTAAGGAAGCATAGTCACCACAGGGCTCCCAAGCATGAGCAGTCTTACTGGTTGCTAGTAGGGAATTTGGGTAATGCAATCCCTATACTCTCATTCCCTACTAGTCTCCAGTGAGTCTCCAGGACTAGGAGGACTATAATCCCTATAGAATGTCTACCGTATTCCCTTATTTCCCACTAAACCCTAAACCCTGAAGCCTAAACCCTCAGTGGATGCATGTTGGAGACGGATGCATATGGGATAGTGCTGTGCACTCATGGCCTCCGGCCTACCGCCTGCCCTTTCGCTGACCCAACCTCCGACCCGACCAACCCCGGCCTGACTTTTCCCAATGCGCCACAGCAGCCCTTACCGCAATTAAACTGGCCACTGGAAGGATGTCTCCTCTCCACACATGTGTTTGGGTCTTCGACATTGACGGGTTCGCTGATTAAGTCATGGATTGTGGTGTTCCACACATGTTTTGGGTCTGCGATATTGACGGTTGACTGCAGCTGCATCCTGCGCTCGCCATGGATCGTGCTGCAAAGGTGAGTCCATTTCGCTGCTTCAGTCGTGGATTGTGGAGCTTTTCTTGCGATGACTGTCCACACATGTGTGTGGGTCGGCGGCATTGACGGATGACAGTAGCTGCCTCCTGCGCTCGCCACGGATCTTGCTGCAAAGATGAGTCACCTTCGCTGATTGAGTGATGGATTATGGTGTGTTCCTTGTGGTGCCTATCCACACATGTGTCTGGGTCTGTGACGTTGACGGATGACTGCAGCTACCGCCTGCGCTCGCCATATCTCGCCATGGAACCGGCTGCAAAGATGAATCCATTTCGCTGGTTGAGTGATGCATTGAGGGGCTTTTTTGTAGTGACTGCCCACCTGTTTTTGGGTCTGCGGCATTGACGGATGACTGCAGCTGCCTGCTGCGCTTGCCATGGAACTTACTGTAAAGATGAGTCCATTTCGCTGATTGTATCATAGATTGTGGAGCAATTCTTGCGGTGCGCGGACACGCGCCGAGTATGATTGGAGATCTTTTGCTGAATATGCAGGCCCATACGGCCTATACGCCGCGTTTTGAGCCAGGGTTTTTGTGGTTAGCCTCTTTGAGGACGCTGATCACTACATGATCACTACACTGATCAACCTGTGCGCTGCTGGGCTTCATGGCTGACCTCTTTGAGGACGCTGGTCATTATGCCGGTTGCTAGGCTGCTAGGCAGTCGGGGATCGTCTGCTGAGCGTACAGTTTGGAGGCCCTGGATCTACTGGGCACTGCTCGGTTTCCTATCCTGGCACAAGCTGTGGATGATTGCAGCTGCATCCTGCGCTCGCCATGGGCGGTGACCGTCCACGCACATGTTTGGGTCTGCGACATTGACGGATGAAGCTGCAGAGATACGTCCATTTCGGGGCCAAGTGATTGGATTTCCCATCTTGGAACAGCCGGAGATGGATGCAGTTTCCTTCCAGGGTGCTTGCGGGCGATCTTGCGTTGGGCTTGGTAGTTTAGGTTGATTGGGGCTTAACATATCGCCTGACGCTCTTGGACGGGCGGCTGCTTGATAATTGGTACCACGAAGGCCGTCTTTGCAGGTCTCCATCGTGTATGTTATGTTTAATGTTGTTTAGCCTTGGAGCGAGCCTTGAATCGGAGTTTCTGTTGGAGGCCTGGCCTGTTGCTTTTGATTCTCATTTGTTCCGGATTGAACCTTGCGATGATGCCTCAGCCATGCAAGTGGCAAAACCCTCAGCCCTACTTACCCCCAGTAAGATGATGCTTCTCATGGGAGCTGACCAGGCCGCACAGGCGCCAGGAGAGGCCATGGTTTGCTTGGCCTACTGTTGGTTGGTAGGGAATATGCGAATTGTACATTACTGGGGTTATGTTGGCTTATATTCCCTATTTTCCACCAGTACGAAAACTGACGGAGAGCTTCTGGTGTTGACGGGGAAGCTCGCTGTCTGAGGGTCCGTGATGCGTTGTGTCTGCTCGAGACAGACGAGTTTCAGATTCCACAAACCCTAAACCGTAAACCGGAACGGCTGGGCAAGCAGGGAAGGCATGTGATCTGAGAGTAGGCACCCAATCTCGCTCCGTACCATTCCCAAATCCTCAACCCCCAAGCCCTCCCAAACCTTTCCTGTACTCCAAAAAACCTGCTTCACCAGGGGCGTGTGGGCTCGGATCAGGCCGGCTTTGAGATGTGTAGCTAGGGGGTTACCCTTAGTGGACCCCAGGGATGGCTAGCTAGGGGTCATGCGAAGATTACTGGAGTTTCTCTGGGGCATTACATAGGAAAGATTTTCAGAAACTCCAAATTACGGCTATGAACACTGTTTGTGTTCCTAATTAAACATGAGCCCATGGTGGCTTGAAGATTCTCCAAAGCCAGTGAGCTTGTGAATGCTGAAGCAAGAGCTGCAAATTTTCGCCTTGTCATTTTTTTGTTCGGGTGCCCATGCAGCGCTTAGAGTTCGTCGCCTAGGCCAAGATCATTGACCAAGGGGGTAGTAGGGAAGTACAGTACAACCAAAGTGCAGCGCTGAGGAGCCTACTCAAGTGCACAGAGTTTACAGAAAAAAGATACGTTTGCCGTTGGGCCTTGCGTGTCCTCAAAGATGTCAGCATCGTTTGCATGTGCGAGTTACGAGTCTGTGCTATCAGCCTGCTGGTGCTGCTGCTGCTGGTGCTGCTGCTGCCAAATACGTTCAGGAATCGTAGCCGGGTACTAGAATGGCATAGAACCAGGGTTCACACTGTTGCACGGATGCCTTGGTTTCATAATCGTATAGCTATTGTGACTTGTACTGTTAGTATATGAATATGTTGTTGTTATTTCGATGCTTCCGCATAGCTTCCAGGTCTCTGCTATCGACGCCTACCTCCGGAAGGCTGGCGGGTCGGAGCGCATCTCGCGGCTCTCGGTGCTCTTCGGGGTGGATGAGGCCTGGGACTCAGGGGATTTACTCCCACTGACCTTAAAACAGCTTCCAGGCCGGCTTGGCACAACATTTCTGCGTCTACGAGGCGGGCCAGTTGGTTTGTGTTGGTTTAAGGACGCCTTTGTTTGGGGAGGAGGGCAACGGCATCTTGGCTGAGAAGAATCGTTGGGCTCCGGGTGTCTTCTCTAAAGCCATCCTGATTGCTTTTTTAGTCGGGGCCTGCCATATCGGTGTCCAAGGGTTGTGGCAACTGAGAACTAAAGGCGCCTGTTTGCAGGAGCATGCCCATGGCCCCCAGCAGATTATTCTTATCACAGTGCTGCCTGCCCCGGCACGCAGGAGAATGGTCGCAAGTACGCTTCGCCCGGGAAGCTCAGATATTAAACTAAACACATGTTGGCACCCATGATTCTGAAGTTGGAGTGGAGTTGAGTGAAACTTGAGAGCTGGAGCTCTCAATTTATTTGAGCTTGGCCCTCCTGTGGCTCGTCCATTTAGATGCTGATTGGCCAAGTGGCATTTGATAAACTTGCGATCTACTTCGGAACAGGCTGCAAACGTTCAACACTGGGGGGCGTCAGGGAACTCAGACAGCAGTGCGTTTTCCCCCATCAAAAAAGGGAGTCCCTTTCTGGTGTCTTCATAATACTATAAAAGTTCAGGGAAAAAGTACGGAGTAATTTGTTGGGACCCATACTTGTGGAAACTCCTACCTGGGCCTGGTTTGGGCTAAGGAAGGCCTCTGGCAGCCAACCTGGCACGAAGCGAAATGCGGCGGAGAAATGTGCAGCTTGTTCTGGTCTGGTAGATGTCCGCGTGGGGATTTCTCTGCATGACCCCTACGTATTCACTAAACCCTGAACCCTCAACCTAAAGGACATCCCTCGGTGCCTCTCGCATAGGTGTAGCATTGAAGCATCCTGCAAGAGAACTTCCCTTTCCAGTCATGGCCTCTTATCCGGACCCGAAGGCTTGGACCCAGTTCTTTGACTTGGGCCCACATGTGTTTTCAACTTACAGAAGCCCTTGCATGTCGAGGACACGGTGGTGGCAGAGAGTTCTGTGGCGGACCGTGAGCGCGAGCTCAAGGAGAGACAGTGTTCATGTCCTTGTACTGTAGACTTCTTCAGGGTTTGGGTACCAGGGCTTTGAGTTCTCTAACTTGACCTCTTCCCAGATCCACTTGAACCAACAAGTAGTTGCATCATCATCACCCAGCGCTAACAATTATAGCCGGGGGAGGGTACAAGTAAGGGGTCAAATTGTTGCTCTTTCTGCCTTTTTTCTATGACCTCCCCCCGGGGGGTCTTGCAGCGACGAATGAGGAAATGACTGCTCCACCTCCCAACCCTCGTGCCCATCCGTTGCTCTCTGCGAACGTTTGGGGATCCCAGCCTCCTTGGCTGGCTCGCCAAGAACTTTCTTGGCCGACCTTTCTGTAGCCCTTGCCTCCTTCTGCGTGGCCTCTGCGCATAGCAGATTTCTATGACTAAAGGTTGGGCTTCGGAAGCTACACGGAAATAATTGGAGGGTTGGTTTATGGAAGGGGGTCTATGGAAACAGACCCGAATGATCATGGCCAGGAAGGGTTAGCGTGATAAGTGATAACGATTGCAGCGGTAGTGAGTGAAGTGTAGGACTGCGGGATGGTGTTCGGGTCAAGCAAGGACATCATGGGTTTGGGGTGTATAGGATTGCACATTCTCGGCAACCTTGCTCCAGATGCTGTTCCATTCATGGTCCCTGTATTGGGCAGTAGTATGAGCATGGGACTAAACAGGGAGGATTCGTTTTGAAAAAATCTTCAGAATGCAGAGACCTGAAAGGCCTAACAATGGTATCTGCTTTCATCCCTCTCTAATAGTTATAGCGTGATCTGCCCTCAAACTCATTCTTTAGATCATTAAAGCTCCTCTCAGTAAGCCAGAAATTCTATGTCCAAAGCCCTCTGAAGACCGACGCCACTTCAACCCTGCGGGCTGAAGGGTCCAAACACCTAAATTCCACATAAGTAAGCCCCACAGTATCTATCTGTCTTTCTAGCATCCGCAACTCTACAGCCTGCGACCTCAAATCCATTGAAGCGCCCCAAGAAGCGGAGCTTAAAGGCCCGGACACACGGAAGAAGTCTGAAGTTAGAAGGGAACCCTATTGTGGGAATTTTTGGAACCCTTTTCTAGTGGAGGTTGCCGAGAGCCATGAAGTAGAAACAGCCGCCAAATGGAGAGCATTTTCTTCTGCATAGACAATTTTTGGGCGGGTTCTTCTTCCCTCACCACCTACCCTTGCAGGCGCTTTGGCTTGTAGGCACATGACGCGGACATGGCCAAGCTGAGTGGCACTCAGCCACACGCATGGCTTCTTGCACTCTTGTTCTTCTTCCTCGCTGAGAGTCAGGACTATGATCAGCGCAGGTCGAAATTTCAGCAGCAACTGTTTCAAGAACAGGCAGCCAGGGCTCAGTCGGCTTCGGCCGCAGCCTCGAGCGACCTGCTGAACTTGCTCGGTCACCCTCGGCTGCTGCAGCACTTGCAGAGCTTTGGAGGTGTCGCGGCCGATCTTGCGCGCCAGGGGCCGGAAGCATTGCTGAGCAGGCTAAGGGCGGACATGGAGGTAACAGAGTTGCTGACCAGCTTCCCAGCAGATGCTGCCGAGGAACCTATCATGTGCGGCATGAATTTGAGCATCGCCACCTCAGCGCAACATCTCTACAACTCATGGGAGCTAAATGTGTTGGGACTCTCATCCCACTGCGACTTCGACGAACAAAAGATGGAAGACATGATGCAGCAGTCTTTTTTCGGCTGTCGTGCGTTCACTGGAGGTTTGGCGCAGCCCTCATCCATCACAGAGGCCCGGGACAGACTGATCTACGTTGCATACAACATCATGCGCTTGGACGAGGGCGTGTGTCGATTGAATGTTGGAAGTTTTTTTTTGGGCATTGTGGGTTCTCTTCCTCATCATGAGGTCAAACTCACCCCCAAAAATGTATGAGCCTTATAAGCTGAGTGAGAAGATCTCAGGAATGCCAGTACGGCAGTGTCAGACTGGTTCTTTCGCGGGAGTACCTTCGGAATATGACCTTGCTCGTTCCTGTTGACACGGGCTGGTGGAGCGCAGATTGCAAAGACATGTCAGGTCCGCTTGTCAAAGCCACCTCTATGCAAACCTATTAGGAGGGAATCCCCAGAGTTCCCCTAGAATCATTCTATACCCCAAGATTCCCCGTTTCCCCCTGTCAGGTCCGCATACCATAAATTGCTCGGCATGGCCGTTGCCGAGCGAGCCAGGCACTCTGGAGCATTATGACCACAGCTTGTTGGCCCATGCAAGGCTCACTTCTTTTGAAGGGCAGGGGGCTGACACGATGGCGCGTGTTTTGGGGAGAATGCTGATGCCTGAGAAGATGCCACTGAATACGAGCCAGGGCCGAGACATGTATGGCTATCTAGAAGCCGGCGCCCTTGGCCAGTTGTACTATCCTTCAGCTGTGCGCATCATTGTTGCAAGCTTCTCTCGACTTTTTGGCACGATGCAGGAAAAGGGGTTGATTGAGTGGGCGAAGCTACATAGTTGGCCGCTTGCCTGGTCTCTTGGCCTGATGGATGATGACGGGTCTTGTGGCTGGAACTTCAGTACCAGAGGCGGCCACCTGGTGACCTTGGCAGAGCCTCGACTCTTGGACCCCAGAACAGCGCACTTGCTGAACGCCACGGTGGGCTCTCTGAGCTCTTTGAGCAATTTGAGGGCCGAGGCGCTGAGGCTTCGTTTGCAAGGCAGGACGCCCAAGCGCTCGCCACAAGCATGGCGACACTTCTGGGGCCGAGCGAAGGAGGCGCTGGAGCCAGGAAGCCTCCGGCCTTTGAGAGCTGGAGATTGCTCAGATCCAGAGCGGTGTGTTGGTACTTCCCATGGCCGCTGCGTCTGCAGGCATGTACAGCATGACCAGCCGGCAGATCTCGTAGTTTGATGCCATGTCTAGAGGAGCCGGCCCACGCAATGCGGGAGCCTGGTCCTTTGAAAGGTCCGCTACAGCAACGGTAGTAGGTGGGACTCAGTAACTCCAGTCACGAGCATTTGCTCGCATTCAGTGTGGGCACCTAAAACTGAATTTTCGTGCCACACGTGCCGACACATGTCACATTCATTTCAGATGTTTGCTTTGTTGGCAGACTCGAAGTACCTCAGAGCAGCGAGCCCTGTGACAAAGATGCAGACTCGCAACACCCGGATTTAGGTTTTATTTTTAGCCTTGCCTAACGAAGGGCCAGGTGATGATCAGATTCGCTTGAATTCAAATCTGATTGTCTCTAGGGTTTGGGGTTTATAAGTGGCCTGTTGGTCTGGAATCCGGGGCACGCGTCCGATGCTTCCGACTTCCTGGCATCTCGTAGGGCAACTGTAAAAGGATGTGAACAGGTTAGGTGTTTATGACCCATTCCTAGAGACTTCCTCGAAATGCGGCCGGGGAAGACAGCGAAGAGTTGAAGTCTACTTCCCACAACCCTCGCGTAGTCCCCAGAAGGAGGGCCCTATCATCCCCACCAGCTCCCGAGCCCAGAGCCTGAAGCAGGAGCTGGAAACTCAGCTGTCTGGCCTGACGCGCGAACGGTGGCGAATCGGGAAGGTTGCGCGATGAATTGCCTTGTGAGCATTTTGCTGGATGATGATTGCCCGATTGCCCCATCCCCGTGGGCAAAAAATCAGGTGGCAAATCGTGATGACAGGTTAGTGTGAGGTGGACACTTGTGGGGTTCAGTCTGCTGCCTGTGGAGAACTGTTATTAGCGTACAGGGCCGGGATTTCATAAGCGGCTCGAAGATGCGAGGTCGCGTCGGGCATCCCATTGCTCGAAGCATAATGATTGCACACTGAGAGAGTTACAAAACAAGAGGGGTCAAGCTCTGACATGATTACAGACTCGAGGAAGCCGGCCCCGGCTTCAAGTACAAAAAAGTTTCTCGCTTCCTGCGAGCCTCCGGTTGTTGAAAGCACGATTATTTGCAGAGCTGCAGGGGACGGGGCTCCCATGCTGAAGGCCATGGTGTTCTGCTTGGACTGCACAGACAGTGCCGCCATGCTTTCGCGAGCCTTAGCAAAGTCGTTGGAGGCGGAGCAGTGCCGAGTGGGTCAAGATTTGCCTCATGGGCTTTTAGTATGTATATAGCCACCCCTTACGTGAGGATATTAGGGGGGGAGTCGTAATGGGAAAATATGCTTCCTAAGAGGAAATCCAGGAAAAAATAGGAGGAAAAT
>CAJNIZ010043578.1:9426-31348 GCA_905231905.1 Symbiodinium pilosum | reverse complement strand
AAGGAGCCCGAGCCTCCCACTGGAGCAAGGGCAGCGGAAGCAGCGGAAGCGCAGTCTACCCACTCCCCCCCCACCCCCCAACCTGTAATAGGAAATTCTCCTATTTCGAGCCCACCACACCCCCCCTAGATAAGGGGTGGTTATGTATGTATATTGTGAACACAGGGTATTACATCAGTATCGGATGCAGCAGCATGGTATACCACCGAAAGGTCCAGCTTGCTTGGGGCACTATTGCTCTGCTCAAGGGTCGCAAGCGTAGCCTTCCCACCTTTGGTCTGAAGGCCTTGGTGGCCCCCGTTTTTTTTAGGAATCCCACTATACGCTGCAGTGAGAACCTTCACCGAAAATTGGCGCTAATTACAGCCCCTGCACGTGAATCCGCAGAGGAGTCAGATTTGACGATCGATGCTGGCTTAGCGCGGCGTCTTGTCTCAGAATTATTGTTATTATATAATACTTCTGTTTGAAGAGGAGGTAGGGAGGCATCGACCAGAGTCAAGGGAAGCGCGCATTCTTCTTTAACAGTCGCTGAATTGTAGATCTTGTAGCGCTTGAGCTGGAGTCCCGTATATCCGTCTGAGCCCCTGCAAAACTCAAAAAGCTAAGCCGTTAAATGGTCCGAGGTCTTCCTGATCCAAACAACAAGCCGCCACCCTCCATCCATCATGGCGCCTTCTGATCCAACCCTTCAACGACCTACACATCATCATAAGTCCGACAAAGAGAATGGCAAGCACCACCTCCCGATGCAGTTGTGCACATGCAAGTGGCAAAACAGCCCCGCACTTCACCCAAACCACTTGAACCCGAACTGGTACCTTCAGGGCCGGCTTCGTGATTCAAAAGCACTACAGGGCATATGTCAAAGCGCCTAAAAACCGTGTTGGAAGTATCGCAATGCAAGGATCTTCCTGATCAGCGACATCCTCCATAACTCGGCTTCCAGCAGCTCGCGCGGAGCTACACGCTACCGCAGCAACCTGCACCTGCGCCTCAAAGTGGCATGGTTTCACCTTGACCTTGTTGAGCAACATTCCACACTCTCTCATGAATATTCGGGCCCAGGCTTGACCAGATAAAGCAGTAATTGTATGTGTGGTGAATGTGGGAAGAGACCTCGGATTTCCCGCTTTAGGGCGTTTGAAGCCAGGCAAGGGTAGCAATGCTTGGAGCTAGAAGGTTCTGATAGGGGGAGCAGAGCATTGTCCTGATTTTAGAGTGAGAGTTGTATCTTTACGAACAGCATGACATGGCTTTGTGGGTCCAACCACATCCCTGCAGAGGAAGATCTTTGGCATGTCAAGAAATTTATACATGATGACAATCCAAATCTATGCTTCCAAAGTTCCTTGGTTGTTTGCCGGGTCTTACCTCCTTTCTACTTTTTCGGCTTTCCTGGGAATTAGCAGGGCGCGCCTTTACAGCTTTGAGGCAAGAGCTCCTGCCAGCTGCCTGCGAGCAGTTTGGGTGCTGGCTGCGGGGCCGTGGCAGGGAGAGGCAGTCCATTCGGCATTCGCGGTCTGAAGCAGCTGTCCGGCAGGTCCTAGACTGTTGGCGCCAGTGGTCAATCTTTCCCCCACTCTACCCGTCGGGTCTCGAGTCGCTTCTGTTTGCGGAGCTCCCAGAAAAGGACAGCTCCAAGGCACCGGAGGACCCAGATCCAGAGCTCCAGTCCAGATTAGCACACTGGAGGGACCCGGGCAATGCGCCCCGGGCGCCCTACGCAGCGCGGCTTCGAGGCCTCGCTTGCTCTTCGCTGCCCGTGGCGGCCTGCGTGCTGCGGCTTTGCCACTTTGAGCGGTTCTGGCACAGTGCCGACCCTGCACGCCGGCAGCGCGCCGGCATCCGGGCACCCAATGATGCGGAGAAGGCCTTCAAGTAACATGAAAGAACATGGCAGCAGTGAATTTTGAGATGCACGATCAGGTTGTCATACAAGAGGAGTGGGACGGCGAGTCCCTGAGCGAGGCACGGCAAGTCTGGTGAGCCAATTTTGGAGTATCAGAGTTCTGCCAGTCAGGGGGATGGAACTCAAGGTTGAAGACATAGACTGAAAGTTGTCCTGGATTTTATTCAAGGCAAGGCAAATCTTCCCAACAAGATGCCTCAACTTTTGATCCTGCCCCTAGCCACTAGTCCCTGCATCTTAGCTCCATGAGCTCCATGGTCCGTATCCCCCTACCTCCAGATCCCGAATGCGTTTTCTGGGCCCGCAAGAGCCTTGTGGCCTTTGCAGGGTGATGAGATGGAAGTGGATGGTGAGCCGCTTCAGGAGACAAGCTTGCCTCAGACAGTGAGAGGTTCAGGCGTCGGACCTAGGGCGTTGGCTATGGGAGTGCTCTGCTGATTTTCGGCATGCCCCAAAACATGACAGCCTCTTCACACCCAACTCACCTCTACTGTTCTCTTGTGCATTGGGGATACCGTTACTGCGGCGCCATCACGAGCTTACATTCATGCCCCTAGGCTTAAGCCATGCGCATCATGCACTAAGTACAGTAGCTCACTGTTGCACTTTTCTCTTTCCACATGTTTCATCCAAAGATTACGGGGAGTTCGTTTTTTGTGGAAGAGGCCAGGAATGCTGCAATCACATCTGCCTTGGCTGGGTAACGAATCTCCAGTAGGGGCTCCCTCCTCAAAGCTTAGGCGTAGTCTTCCTCAAGCAATACTTTGGGACAATCCTAGACTAGAGTTGGGAAGCCCAAATGAGCCTTGAATGGATGTGTACGATCCCCAGCAGGCTATCAATTCCCTATGCAGTTCATGTCGTCCGTCAAAATTCCCAGAGCAAAGGACTCTTTCTCTTTCACTCTGCGCTTTGGCTCTAGTTCTATCTCCCATACCACTGACATGGCCAACAAAGCTTACAGCAGACCCTTCATGCACTTACGGTATGCTATACTAAGTCATGCTATAGCAGGCAATTCCATATCATACTACCAGAGAGAGAGAGAGAGAGAGACTACAAGCCGAAGAAGGATGTAGGTCGCCAGAGGCCCCCGGCGGGTCAGGGAAAGCAAAAAGAACGAGAAGCTGGGGTGGATGGTGACCCATGTCCTCTACACTTTCAGGATGACGCCCGCAGCTGGGAGAGGCAACTGCCTGAGGCAAGTGCACCTGGCAACCGGGCGGACACGGTCTCTGGACTACCGATCCCTGGATCAACTCCGAAGGACAGTGTTCAGGGATGAGGCCGACATTTTGTACAGGAAACCCGAGGTGCAGCAGACAACCAAACTGTGTCTCAGACGCAGTGCAAAGGCAGGTATGACCCGCTTGATGACGTCCCGTGGAGTGTCCGCCAGAGACTGGCGAAGGTACAGAGTGATACTGCAGGGGAAGCCAGCGAGCAGCCAGGGAACCGCGGAAAACAACAGTCGGCAACCAGTGCAAGCAGACAGCAGCGGAACTCGGTCCGAAGGCCACCGCAACACCGTGTGTGCAAGGGATTAGATGTGCGCAGCAGAGGCAGCAGAGGGAGAAGCAGAGAGAGGAAAGCTAGAGAGCAGAAGAGGGCGAACCCGTCAGGAACGTGAATGCACGACGCAGTGTTCAGGTCCTTACGTGGAATGTGGGGGGGATGCCCATGGATAGGCTTGAAGAGACAGTGATGCTCATGCCAGCCTTGGGACTGGGAAAGGTGGAGGTGGTTGCATTTCAGGAAGTCTCGTGCCCCGTGGGGATCACAGAATTGACCTGCGGACAGGGTGAGGACCGATGGCACCTGTTTGCAGGAAAACAGAAGGAGGAATGGAGAGGCAGAATGATCGCAGTGAAGTCCCAGTTCGGTAAGATTGCCCATAAAGAACTGGGCGAACATGCCATAGGAGTATGCATCAGGCGGGGCAAAGGAAAGATAGGAATCCTCAACGTCCACCTACCACCTAAAGCCACGCTTGTGGAAACCGGGGCCTACGCGGCGGCGTGGGGGGACATGCAGGCAAGCAGGCAGCAGGCCAAGATACTCATGGGAGATCTCAATGAAACTTTCCAGCCGGCAGAGGGAGGAAGACAACCAGAGGATGCTCTGAGACACAAGACGGCGAGAGGAGGGCTGTTGCTGCAGTGGCTGAGTGACCGAGACATGAGAGCACCGGAACAAGAAATGGCGATTCCGACATATCACCCCTATAACCCGCTGCATCAGCCCCGGCGCCTAGACTACATCTTCACGGCAGAGATTGAAGAGGTCGGACCGGGCAAGGTCCACCAACTTAGACACCTTGTATCGAGTGATCATGATGCACTGACGCTGGGCATCAGCGTGACAGTGGAGGGCGTAGAGGACAAAGTCAGACTGGCGGATGTAGGACATGGGGCCAGACACCTGAGAGGGCAAGAGGAGGTGCAGAAGATGATGCAACAAGGGACCAAATGGAAAGGTGACAACCTAAGGAGTTTGCAGCAGGTGGCGAGGAACATAACGGAACCCAAGAAAAGCCCCTTTAGGTACCAGGAAAGCAAGGAAATCAAACAACTGCGACGAAGAGCAATGCAACAAAGACACACACCGGAGGCGAGGGCGCTGTGGAAGGAGGTATGGAAGAAGAAGAAGCTCCACAAAGCCGAGTGGGAACGAGAGATATTGCAAGAAGTCTTGAGGAATAATTGGCATGCGCTCCAGGCGAGGAAGCGGGCTAGGAAGCCCAAGATGTGGGCGGGAACGTTGACAGCGGAAGAGGGCTGGCAAAAAAGGCTGAAGCAACACTTTGAGAGCATATTCAAGACCCAAAACGGGAAGGAAGTCAGTCGACAAGTGCAGGCCATTTGGAGAAAGTTGGAGAGGCAATGTAAAGAAGTCGCATGGGACCCCTTCTCGGAAGAGGAACTGGCCTTTACTATGGGTAAGTGGAAGGCGGGCAAGAGCACGGGACCTGACGGTGTGGCATTGGAGGCTCTACGAGCACTCCACCAAGACCCCCATTGGCGCCAGGCCATCCTTGAAGAATTCAACGATGCCTTGTATAAAGGGAAGCTACCAGCCCCGGTCAAGGAATCGGTCACTGTGCTGTTGCCAAAAGAACCCCACCCCAAAGACTGGAGCTCCACCAGACCCATTACCCTGTCGACCAGCCTCCTGAAATGGCAGTCTCAGCTCATACTGGGCCGGGCCGGTGAACACATACTCAGCGGAGCCGTGTGGCAATATGCGCAGCCGGGGATGCAGCCAGCCGAGTTGATACTGTCTATCCGAAGAGCAATCCGCACATGCCGTGAGTGGCGACTGCCGCTGCACCTGATCAAGATAGACGTATCGAAGGCGTTCGATACAGTCTCACAAATTCAGTTAGCAGCATTGGTGGAACAGAAAGTGGGGAACCATGGCGGCAAACCATGGGAAGCGCGCCTGTGGATTGACATGTTAGTGAACAGCTCCATCAACGTGCAATTGGAGAATGAAACGCAGAAAGTGGAGCAATCTAACGGGGTGCGCCAAGGAGCGCCGGACTCACCCGTGATCTTCGCGGCAATCGTTGGCCAGATCTTGAACGAGGTCCTTGGTCCGCCCGCCAGATCACCAAACCCCACACCGCCCCAACCCATGGTAATCACAAGGACCGAAGCTTCGGAAGGGACCAGGCCGAAAGAGGATAGAGCCCCAGACGGAGGCTCCCCCATGCCCACCAACGGGGGGGGGTTCCAGGACGACATCTACCTATGGAGCCATGACAAAAGTTTCCTACAAACCAAGCTAGGTATCCTGGTACGCAGCCTAGGAGCCAAAAACCTCAAGGTGAACGCCGCCAAAACACACTATGTTCACACCATGGAGGGAGAACAAACACTCAGAGTGGGGGACAGGGAAATCACGGGAGAAAGGGATGGGACAGTGACAGTGCTGGGAGCGCCAGTCGCCCTGGCCGGGGAGGTACTGCAGACTCTCGCGGAAGTGGCCAGACGAGCAAGAGTTGCCTTCGCGGCACACAAAAAACTCCTAACAGGTGCGGGCAGTGTTGACCACAAGCTATTGGCATACACTAGGTATGTATCCACGTCGGCTCTGTGGGCAATTGGGGCTGCGCATCCACATGATGCGTTGCTAAAAGGCATGAACAGCATCCAACTCATGCAGTTGCGACAGATGCTCCATGCCAAACGCAGACCACTGGAGCAGTGGGCCGACTGGAATCGAAGATCGCTGAGGCAAGCAAGAGCCTGTCTGGCAGCCAGGCCGATGCACCGATGGTCAACCATTGCCTTGGCGCAAGTCTGGAAGCTGTGGGGTCACACGGCCAGACATGAACAACACACAGGGCTTATGTTAGGGTGGCGTAGTCAGGAGTGGTGGCGGGCAGAACAAAGCAAGACACACGGTCTCCGACATCCACATCGTTTCAACGCCATGTTGGAGACGGAGAAAATGGTGGAGAAAGTTGCCAAACCCTGGCGACAACATGCACGGAACAGGGAAGCCTGGAAACAGATGGAGCAGTCCTTTGTACAGCGTTTCGACCCCCCTTGGAGCAGCGGCAAACAGCCGTCTCTCGAGAATTTAGCACCCAACTAGGACGGGGTCGCAGGGGAAGCAGTGGAGTCGCCGACCGCGGGGCGAATGAAGGCCACTTGGCCTGATGACTCCGCGACAGCCACAGGCGCAAGCACGAACCACCTTGCTAGCCCAGAGGGGGACAAGACCAAGCAACAGCAACAAACCGAGCAGCGAAGCGAAGAAGAGACAAGCTCCATGTATCACCAGAAGCCAGCATGGAAACCCCAAGCGCACAGACACGCAGACCACAGAAGTCTACCGTCACCCAGCAAAGCTACCGGGTAGCAAACATCGGACAGTAAGGGGGAGAGCACCGCCCGGCCGACCTTAGTCCCCCACCCCACAACGAAGATCCATACAGACACAAAGGGCGAACACAAACACATTTCACCAGAGGAGAGTCTGAGAGCGTTTGCAAGGAAGACGAGAGAGCAGCAGTGATGTACATGCAGTCATACATGCAACCCCACATGCATTTCCAGTCGACATGTCAAACCTTGCTTGGACCAGTTGCTACATTGCTCACCGCACCGTTGGGCCACAAGACCAACGCCCTATCACTAACGAGCAAAGCCAGCCGGCAGCGAGAAGCACAGACAATCGAGCACTTGGGAAGGTAGACAAGCCCGGAGTTCTCGCAGCAGTGACCAGCAGTAGGTCACCTCGCCTCAGCAGCTACCAGGTGACAGCGCCGTAGGCTGAAGTTATCACGCTCACCTTAGCCCTGTGCCAGCGTCAACCAATGGTTGTGCCGGCAATGGTGCTGCGGTTCGTAGTGGCAGTGGCAATGCTGCAGCTGACCTGGGGACGGAGCCTGGAGAGCGCGGAGCCCAGCGTAGAGAACCCCAATGAGGAGGAGTCGGAGACGGCCAGTCTCATGGAGACGGCTCCCTGGAGAGTGGCACGAAGATGGGCGGCCACGGCGGCGAGCTCGGCCGACAGGGCGGCGCTGGTCACGCACAGTACCAGGTCTTTCCCTACGGCAAGTCGGCGAGCAGAGCAGAGTGACCAAGCTCACGGCGATGAACCCCAAGCGGCCGACTGCGAAGAAGAGGTGGAACCGAGGGCAGAAGGCAACGAAGCGGGCGGACCCGCAGAGGCTGATACGGCCTTTCTCACGGAGGAAGACCTGGCAAACTTTGAGCGGATTCCCCCCACCTACACAGCACGAGTGCAGGCTGTTATGGGCAGGCCTCCTGGAAATCCAAGACGAAGAAGCCATGAGGGAGGATACTGCAGCTGCACTCCTACAAGATGGGGGGGCAATGCCGGGGAGAGTTCGTCTTGCGGCAAGGCATCGGTGCCGCGTAAGGCGACTACTTCATGGGCGCTCCACTACAGGGCTTCTCCGACTGGCGATAGCTCTCCCCAACCTTCTGTCTGGAGTTCAGGAGGCCGTGGCGGAAGAGATCGAGCACGTGGTGCAGAGCCGACAGACCAGTCGAGGCACCAAGAGACAGAGGGCGGATGCACAGGGAAGACGAACAAGAAGCAGGGGAGGGAGAAGAGGAGGAAGAGGTCGAAGTTGACGAGGAGGGAACAGAGGAACAGCAGAACGAAGAAGTGGCTCTGATGCAGGCCCACCGAGGCCAAGGGGTAGGAAAGCCCACGCCTAAAGAGGAGGCGTGGAAGCCCCTCACTGCTACAGAAAAGGGGCGGCTCGCTGGAGTGATCAGGGCGCTGCTTGAGTTTCAGACCACTGTGGAGCCGTCTTTGGCACTTCTGGCCTCCATCGAGGCGCCCCCGGTCATGTGCGGCTGCAACCCGGACTCAGATGACGAGAGGGACTTCGCGGTCTCATTTGGCGAACTGCGGCCGGCGATCATCCGCTGGCTCCGGTCAACGCCCAGGCACCACGCCCCCACCGCTTTGGAGGTGGTGATGGGCATACCGGGCCGAACGCACCCAGAGCCGGCGACCATGCAGTCCATCGCCAGGCAGCTCCAGGCCGAGGTACAGACAGCCTACGATCCCTTGCTGGACCAAGTGTTGCGCAGCTGGGCGGACTCGACGGACATCGGCATCGTCGAGGAGGCCTTGAAGATGGCGATGGAAGGGTACCGCAAAGGTCCAGTTCAGCAAGCCCTGTCCAGGTTCCGCAACAGAATTGCAGTCTTGTACAATCAACTCGAACAAGCCGTCGCCCCCCAGACCATTGTCACAATGAGAGTGAGCCTCAGGGAACGCAAGAACAAGGAAGTGCCGGACCGCAACGGCACGCAGGGCCAAATTGCAGCCAGCTCTTCTTCGGGCGAGACCGAGAAGGAATCCAGTGGAGCCGGGATTGACTCCCAGGTAGGGAGCAGGCCCAGACGTGTGAAAAAGCGCCGAGTGCAAAAATACAGGAAAGTGCAGCTCACTCCAGAAGACATAGCGGAACTGAGCACTATCCCCAGAACAAGGAGGGCCAGGGCAGCGGCGCCAAACACGCGCGAGCAGGAGGTGCAAACCCTGTCGAGAAGACGCCAGGGAATCAGCGGAGCCAAACCGAAGACGGAAGCTCAGCTTCACCATGAGCTTCATGGAGACGAACAGAACGGCCACAGCAGCCGTGACACGTCTCCAGCTCCCACCAGTACAAGAACCCTCTCCCAGACAAGCAAAAGGAGGAGAGTGCGCACCTGTGATGTCGAAGAGAATCCCGAAAGAGAGATTGAGGCCTTCCGAATCTGGATCTCTCCGGAGGCAAGCCGCAGATTGGAGGCCCAGCAGCGGCCACAACAACTGCTGCAAGGGCAAAGGAGGATAGAGGAGCGGAACATGTGGAGCAAAGCAAGAAGACCAGGAGCACGACATAAGCACCCAAGACGAGAGGCAGACTGAGGTGTGGGCGGAGAACCAGTGGCGAGAAGAGTATGAGAAGCAGCAAGAAGAGGAGGCGGCCGAGGCGAACCACATCGCCGACTGGCAGTGGGAACTTGTGGTTGTGGAAGCCGAGGCTGCCTATGACCTTGCAAACCAGCGGGAATACGACAGGGTCAAGAACACCTGCCGCGACGAGACCAGCGAAGAAACGAGTGAGCCGAACCGCGAGCTCTGCTGAGAAGTCCCTTTGCATAGCGGGTTTCATTCCCTTAGGCCAGGGCGTGATGTGGAGCATGCGCCGTAGCCGGAAATAAGGGGAGGCAGTTGCTTGCAATTCAAGGCTCCTGGTTGGTAGTTTGTTTTTCCCCCTATAGTTACGTCCAGCTGAGCAGCAACTTCCGGAAATGCAGAGCACAACCAGAGGTGCAGATAGAAGACTAGAGTAGCGGGCTGGGGCACTCCTCCGTCAAGTAGCTCAGTCCGATGAACGTACACCTGGGAACTGCACCTGGGACGCGCTTTTGGGCCATGTGCGCACTGGAAGGTCCACACTTTTGTGTTGCATGTGTAGCGGGGACAATCACTATGCTGTTGGTGACATCTTTGTAAGGGAATGATGGGGGCAGCCCCGGAGCACCTAGCCAAGTCCACTGGGGCGAAGGCCAAAATTCATCCCGAAAGAAGAAAACAAAAGAGAAGAGAGAGCCCGGCGGGATGGGGCAGCCCAAACTTCCTTACGCTGTTGCTGACGTCATTACCCCCTCAAGAGTGATGTGATCCGGGGCTGTGCAGGTAGAATGCGCATCTCCACGGAGCTCGGGCAGTCAATGCGACCGCACAAAGTACACGGCCCTTAGAGTTGGGTTACTAGCTACCGAATAGCACTCACAGTGACTGCTCGTCGACGCGCGGAAAGGGGCTGGTTAGCTGGGGTGAGCTTGAGCTGGTTAGCCAGGACTTAGGTACTGCTTCAACCCAGCGCAATAGCATAGCCTCTTTGCGAGACAGTTTGTCCCAACACCCTGAAGTCGCTGCCAGCAGAGCAGAGGCTTCGGAGCGAGTACCATGTCAGGTCCAGCATGGGGTTGGGGGTTAGTCTGGGTTTATGGAAAAAGCTTTCCAGAGGGTTCGCATTGTCACCCAATTTGGCTAGGCCTGATATGCGTGCGTCTCACATGCCGGAAAAGGCCGACCGGAGCTTCTAGCTGGGGATACTGGTGTATCATTACCTGCAGTGTGTTTGGGTCCTAGAAATTTGCCGGGGCCTCTTGTGGCAATGTTGGACTAGGAGCATCACCCACTGCTAGTACAGGTGACGGCCAAGCGAGCTGTCAGGGCAGTGGATGTTCTCACGCGTGGGTCAGAAGCGATGAGGTTCATATGCAGGCCGCAAGGGATTACTCTTTAGTCAGTATGTCGGCGACCGGGGCTGTATGGTTCAGCATGAGTCTTCGCGGCCCTACATATGATCGCTAGTCGGGGGCCTGGCTCAGAGCTGCGTTGTGACTGAGACCCGTCCTGTGTGGGGCGCTGCCCCAGCCTCCTCCTCCGGGAGGGGGTAGCACAGTGAGAAGAAGAAGAAGAAGAGAGATTACAATGTGGGCATAGTGGGTGGGTACTGAAGTTTAGTGTGAATGGTTATGAGGGCCCAATTCTGTTCGCAGCGACCTTTCTCCGGGCCTCCCAGGATGAGACCTCTGGACAGTGCGCAGGGCTCGGGGTTCGCCCCAGCAGGGCCTTAGGGTCTTGCACAGCCCATAGAAGAAGAAGACTACAATGTACGATGCACGACTAAATTATGCTATGCTTCAAAGTTGCAGGAGCTGCTTTTTCCGGGAAGTCCTCCTCCGCTGCCAGCGGAGCTGCCAGCAGACTTGGGCCTGTGGCCACGCTTCACATGGAGGTTTCTTTAAATAGTGTGAGTTATTCAGGGATTCTGAAGATTATTCATGAATCTGTAGGGGTTACAGGGTATATTTCGGAGTTCCCTGTTTTGGGAACTCCCACATGGGGGCTGCATGAGGATTTTGCGCGGAGATTACATCAGGATCCTGTGAGCATGATTTAGGGACGGCCTACGGCAAACATCAGGAATGGCAAAAAAGGCCAACGATTTGACCACAATAGCCATGAACCATTCTGCAGGGCGAGCAAGAACAGTGATTATACCGCGACCGTCTTGACCGGTCAGCCAAAGGTATGAGCTGAAGCGGGTTTTGAAGTTGCCCGAGCCGAGGTGGAAGATCTGCTTTCTGCCGGGCCAGGAGGAAAACAAAAACTGCCGCATGAAGGTTTATGGGTTTAGGGTTTGAGGTCGGGGACGCAGGGCGCCTCAACTTCTTCACTGACTCGGACACGACCACGTGTGTGACGCATTAAAGGTGTACCCTGCAAAGTTGATCCTTTGTAGACTTTATGAGGAGGCTTTCCGAGCATGCTGAGAATTCTGGCAGACATGCCGAGCACGTGCTGCCAAATTCTACTAGATTGACCCCTTTCCAAGCTCCCAGTTCCTTGGCATAGTTGGAATGCCTGGCTCAGCACTGAGGCACAGCAGATGGTCCTTGGGTCTCTTGCAGGCCTGGACGGTGTTCATGGAACATTCACAGTGTGCGGGGCCGGATCCGTCCGGGTTTTTGGCTGTTTGGTGGTGCAAGAACTTGCATAGGTCCACATTCCCACAGCTTGACGACCTCTCCATTACAAGCTTGACATGTGTCCAAAACTTGTTGATGAGGGCATCCGAGGATTAGATAGGATTAGGAAGCCAAGAGTCTTCAAAGCAGAAGGCGGGACTTGTGAAGCCCACGCTAATTCAGCTTCATCCACCAGCGCAACCCTACTAACGACTGGCAATGATCCCTAGTGAGATTTCACAAGCTGTTGCTTCAGCCATGCAGGCCCCTAGGCGGCCCTTGCGCAACTCCGTAACGCCAAGTCGCAATGGCGCACAAGCTCGAAGCTGAGTGGGATGCCGGTTCCAGAATTTTCGACTCAGGGTGTCGGGTCTAGGGTTTGTGGTTGGGGTTGGGGAAGAGCTTCAAAATCTGAAAGGGAGGCCTGCTTCAGCATATGAGATGACAGTCAGGGATTTAGGCATCAGGGCACTGTGCCTTGCGTTAGTGTGCAGGGAACCGCCTAAGTCATAGCAGCTCTATTCTTGTTATGCCAGTTTAAGTAGGGGAGTAGCGGCGAAGTCATATAAGTGCATCCCGGTGGCTGGCGAAATTAAACGGATATGTTCTTTCAACTTTGGAGCGTGTGCCACCAAATTGATTTCGGGATATCGTCAGGGTATCGCCAGACGTATCCCCTGGAGGATGCGGCCCTCGCGGTACAGCATAGTTGTAGTTGTGGTTGTGGTTGTGGTTGTGGCTGTTTTTGTGGTTGTGGTTGTGGTGGTTGTTGTTGTTGTTGTTGCTGCTGCCAGAATGCGTTTTTAGATGCTGCGTTGCTGCAGCCGATGGCTGGGGAGAAAATGCACAAAAGGTTTTTGTTATGCCTCGCTGACGAAGTCATTACACGGTTCCTTGGCGGCGCTTCCCGAGGTGATTTTGTTGAGACTTCATCGTTTGCTGTGCTCGTAGTATGGAAGTGTTTCAAGAGAACCTGCTTCAGGGCTTCTGGAATGCCCAAGTGAAGGATGCTGCATCTGAACATGAAGCGTAACTCCACATCAGGTCTAACAACCTTGACTCCTGAACTCAACAACAAACATTACGGGGATGCACTCGCTAACAGAAACGACAAGCGCAAGAGAGCCTAGCAAGCAACAGTTTCATGAGAGATAAGGATGCATTTAGCAGTGAATTCTGTTCCAAATGCCACACAAGCAGGACCGCATGTGTGCTCCTCCCAACCATTTGCACGAGGCTTCGCGCAGACTGCTTGGACTGGCATGTTGCCTCTGCGGAAACAAGGTCCAGGTGTTGTTCGCACGTGGGATCCAGTGATCAGCCCTGCATCTCCCGAGCCAGGCTGAATAGGTCACTTAAACACAAGCACAACCATCATAATTCTTGTCATTACTTGTCATATTCGAGCACCGTCTGGTTTCTGACCTAACATCAGAGTGAGAACTTACATTTTCTGATATGGCTGTTCCTCTACTGGCCCCATTCGACACAGCTAAACATGGGTCGCCCTTCATCTGCAAGCTCTCCATGGTGCTGTGGAGCCCTGACCGTGAATGGTTGATGTAAAGAAATTCAGGTCAAGAGAAAAGAATGCCCGGGATGTTTGGTCCTACCAGTATAGGTCTTGTGACGGGTCGCTCTCTAGAATTTTCATTCGCTTGTACTGCATGGCTAAACGCGTGAGCAGCATGACTGAGATGCAGCCACTGTTTGGCTCACAATGCTTCTTCTGAAGTTTGCTTTGAATTGTATCATGCAGCCTTAGCAGGCCAATCCAATCTGTGAGATGCACTTGTTAGTCTCTGCACCAGGATAGTTCCTTTAGCATGTCCGTTGCCGCTCAACAGTTGGCTTATCAGATCGTGCTTCACCAGACCAAACCTGAAGCCGAGAGAGATCTGCTAAGATCATGGCCTTTTGCAAGGGCTGAGGGAATTGAGCTCAAAGCCGGCTTTTAGGTAGGCAGCTTCCTCTCAAACCCGGGATCCTTCCTGAAAGCCCCAATGCTTCCCACACTTTCTCAATAGCCCAAGTGCAGCTTTAGTTGCACTTGCAGCAATAGAGACACCTATACAGACAGCACTCATCACCTCATAGCATCACGATCACTGGGAAAAAAGTGTGCTGCTGCCCTCTCTGGCCATGCGCGGGGCTTTGCAACAGCTCTTCCTGGACAGGCTCCCGCCTTTGGTTGAGGTTTGTAGCATGGGCTTACAATTTAGGTCTCATCATCTACGGCCATAACCTGTGCGGAATCGAACTTCTTATGGGCGTTTTTTCAGTGGTACAACTCAATTCCAAAATTGTATACATGAGCTTTTATGTATGATTCATTTTAAGGAATTAGCGGAGTGCATATGAATACCGCTGAGGTTCGGAATGTAGTTACAATCCTTTTCGGACGTAGTGGAATTCAGAATTATAGCGTCAAGATTAAGCCTGCTCAGGTTGTGTAGATGTTGTGTGTTTTTGTGTATGATCTAAGATATTCCCAGGCTTGGGTTTGAAATGGTTTGAAATCTCGGCTTTTAGCCCTGTTAAAATGGGGGACGGCTGTATGCAGCATCCGTCCTTCGCGCTTCTGCGTTTGGCCGAGGGCTCTGAAACGTTGCTTTCAGGTAACTGCGAAGTGGTACTGTTTGCTTGGATGGCTCATCTTACTGGTGGTCAGTACGGGAACTAGGGCGTACAATCCCTACATAATATATCCCCTTTTTCCCTACTAACCTCCAGCAAGTCATTTCATCAGGGGAAAGTCGAGAGATATCCACAGGGGAGGAATGAAGGGCGCATGGGCTTGCCTGGTGTTCCAGATTGGGCATTCATTTTTCAGTCAGATATCCCTACCTGACTTTTTCATAGGTGTGCACTGATGGATCATACTCATTTCTCATGAGCCTGTAGCTAATTCTGAGTTGGTGCTGGTGTCGGGTCATTTGTGAAGCCTCTTTCTCATTGGGGGGAGTGCCTGTCAGTTTTTTTGCCCGCCATCATGGGTGAACTTTGGGGGATCCATGCGAGATGCCGTTAGCTGTGATGGGAGGCTGGCGACGCCTTCAGACTTTGAGAGCCTCTTTAGGACGGGCTTGCAGAATTTGTTCGTGAAGGTTTGTGAAAATGTGTGTTGGATCCTTGGTCTACCTGTGCGAATGCGGAAATCCCTGGAATAGTCGCCACAAAATCCGTGATGCTGGTCTCTGGAAACCTGGGAGACGTGCTGGGCTTTAGTGCATCATCAGGCATCCTTACATGGAAGCTTTGAGGTTCTGGCTCAATCACGGGCCAATTCAGCATGGAAATGCCAGTGAGCTGTAGCCATCCTCTTCCACCAGACGTGCGGCAAAAGCCTAGATGATGTACATAACTTTTCAAAGGACGGAACCATTCATGCTCCATACTTGCATTGAGGTGCTTCAGCACACCAGCTACAGCTTGGTTTGAGAGCTTCCCTTTATATCCTCACGATGCTTCGTTTGTGACTCTCGCACATTGCCTTTAGTTCACTGGCTATTATCATGTGCTAAGCTATCTAGCTGTAACAGCTAGCCTGTGCCCTTGACGATCAGCCCCAGTGTTTTTCTGAAAAAGGCATCGGGGTGCTACATTGCCTTCAGCCCTCAGAACCCATGAGAACAGAATCCTCCCCTCCAATTGTAACAATGCAAAGAATATTAACATGGCCCACGCACAAAGAAAGCACGCACAAATCCAGAAGGGTACCAAGTGACAAATGCTGTCCTAGGGATAGAGATATGGGGAACATGTGCGGCTACATACGGTATATAGAGATTTATAGGGTTATGTACAGATATATGGGTGAGCATTCGTGANNCCCCCCCCCCCCCCCCGCCCACCCACTGGCGATGTCTTTTGCATTATTTTTGGGGTCGGGCCATGCGCCAACAGCTAAGCCAGGAGCTGGCACGGGCGGTCGAGCTTCGAAGCGCAGATCTTTGGACTGGCTGTTGTAAACGGGTCCGGATTTGCGTTTATGGTTCGGTTTTGGGGATGTCTCAAACCGGAGTGCTTCAGGTTTGTGGTGTAGGACGTTAAGCGAAGTGCAGGGTTCAGAGTTTAGGGTTTCGGCCTGGCCTACCCACGGCTCTCCATTACAACTTACCGCATCCCAAAGATCAAAACAGCCTGCAAATTCTGACCCCAACATGACTTTCAATATTCAAAGCTGAAGAAGGGTCTCCCTATATGCAGACTCAGCGTTTCCATCACAGGGTCTCGGACAGGACCAGTGGTTTGAGAACCCTGACATCTGCTTTATGATCACCTAAAGAGTTGCGCAAGAGCTCTTGAAAAAATCCGTGGATTACAACCATGACTTAGGTTTACATTAGCACGACATGCCTGCCTCATACGTTTTGCTTTGCATTGCAATCGTCACAGAACAAGTCAGACTGGAAAGCGGACAGCTGCCGCACTGAAGCAAATTTGGACAATTGGTAGGGCCCTGTTACGTGTTTGTCTACTGTAGGAGAAAGATCTTTGAGCTCATTAGGGATAAACTTTGATGTCCATGGAGTCTCTGGTCCCTATCCCCGTGCACGCATCTGCATGTGCGACAGGGGCTGTCAAGCGCAGAGCACGCTCTGCTGGCACCCAACAGCCCTTAGCAAACAGCCAGACACCCCAAAGGGTCGCATCAGACTAGTTCTAACATGCCATGTGTTGTCTTCCCCAAGCCTGCACCTGACTTCATGCCTTGGTACTGTCCGTCCACCTGATTTCTATTCGTGACGAGCATTTTCCAGTGTACAGTTTACTCTCACGGTTGAATGAAGGCTCATGCTGGCATGCCAGCATGCTACGATTGATGTGTGAGGTCTCTAAGCCAGCAGGCCTCGCCTAGCGGCAATGCCGATCCATGTGCAGGTCAGCCAGTGTTGTTCTTGCCATCATTTCCGCTGTCACCACCTTGCCCCTCCGCCTTAATCCCTAAGCCTTATGCTCTGCCAAGGATGCCGGGGGCTCCGGACCCCAACCCCAAGCCGGACCTAGATTGAGCCTTGACAGACAAGTCGGCTATTCGGAGATAGCTGTAAGACTCAATGGCGGCTGAGGTTAAGGAACTGAAGTGAGAGGTGTTATCGAGGCAATTTTCAGGCGTGTAGGGATGGGCCCTTGAACTCTGAAAGGATCCGTGGGCATTGAAGGGCAAGCCTTCTTGCTCAACCCCAGCACTTGCCAGCCCCTTTTCTTGACTCAGGTAAGTGCTTCCGATACCAAAAGGAGACATTGGAGGACCCTGGGCTAGCACATTCATGTCAAGGTCTTCTTTGCTGCAGCTTGAGAGCTGGGCATGGGAATTCTAGCGTTAGGCTGCTGGGGTAGATGGTTCGTTGGCGCAGAGCTTCTTGTTTTGAAGCGTTTCAGGTGTCAAGCCATCTCCCAGCAGAGAGGTCGCGTAAGCTCCGAAAGCAGAGTTGGAAGACGTGCTGCCGAGTGTCGCATTCGGTATACAGTATGAGGACATTAACCACCTTCAGCACAACGTGAACTTTGCTCGGAAGATGTGGCTTGGTGTCAACTATGCCCGCCAGTGCTAATGTACGTCGTGAGATCATGCCACGGAAGCTTAATCAAATTGCACAGTAGTGTAGTAGACAATGTCAGGGCTTGGGGCCATTAAGTCTGGGGATCTCACAGAGCGACAACATGTCGCGCTTCTAATGCGCTGTAGGTGCAGCTTCTGGAAACCAAATAACCTTGCCCACCAGAACTTGAGAGGAGTGTGATCGTTGTTGAGATGATACTACCCGTGCTCACGCTCCTCCGCCCATGCAGAACTAGTCGAACGCGTATGGCCACCATCGAATTATTTCTATTCAGGATTGTAGCTGCCGGCCCAGAAATCCGTCATCATGCTATAGCAGATGGCGAATGGCATATGCCCTGCGCTTGCAACGAAAGTCTTTGCGAACAGTAAGGTTCGAGCCAGCTGAGATCACGCAGGAGATGCTGGACAAAGCTAGGGACCCACAGCTGCAATCTGCGGATAAGAATTTCGCACAGTGGTAATGAAGCAACTCTGAAGACTCCTGAATGAAGCCGCTGCTATGCTTGTGTTTGTGTTGAACCTGGTGCGGCCATTACATTCCCGGGAATACCACTGCAAATACCATTGCAAATCGCAGTCGCGGAGCTGGCTTGAGAGAAAGCGGAGCTGCAGGGCTTCGCCACAGGTGTCCTCTCAGACCCCTCAAGGAACATTTGAGGTCGTTTGTCAAAAGCGGACACCCCTCCTATACCCCCCCATCAGCCAATCAAGATGGTCCTGAAAATTAGAGTGGGAGACATCATTGACCCTAGTTTTGGGGAGGCTCCTCGCTGTCCGGTTCAGGACGCAATCGCCAAGAAGAAGGAGATGAAGGAGGAGGAGGCAGTCCCATGCAACATGATCTCTGACAGGGACCCCCAGAAGCCACGTGTGATGCCAGACTAGGCCGTAGGGGAGGTCCGGAATCGTGAGAAACCCTTCACATTACAAGTTGTGTTGAGGAAGGCTATGCAGTAGATTCAGTAGATGTTGTTGTGAAGGCAGTTGATGAAGTGAGCCCATCTCAACAGAGCAACGGTCCTCTGAATGTGAATCCTCTGGCATCCTCAGCATAACTGACACTGCAAGGCTTGCGAGTCATGAGATCAAGGCCATAATTCCATCTACGAGGCATTGAATCAGGAAATTTGCATCCTGGCAGATCCTTTCTCTGACCAGGACGCCCCGCACAGCATTCATTCGTGAGTTGTGTCCTGACCCTGGAGGCCGCCTCCATCGACACCAGCAGCTTGTGGTACGCCAAGTTTCCCGAAGAGATGGCCAAGATCGCAAAGAGCGGTGCGAAGGCAAGGTCTGTGAGCATGACGCGCAGCTTGCAATAAGCATGGCTACGTAACGTAGAGGGGAGCCACGCCATCAGACCAGGGCAAGAACAGCAGACCATAATCCCTCTACAATGAGTCAGCACCCATTGCAGACACAGGCTGGCCACTGACTTCTTATGGAAGGGTTTCATGTCAAGACATACTTACAAAAACCAATGATCTTTGATGTTGGTAAGAACTAAACAATCCCAGCTTGCGACGCGACAAAGGTATGAGCAGATTCAGTCTGATTCAGTGTCACCCTTGTCCTACTACCCACCTTATATGCTTCAGATTCTGATCAGTTGTAGCTACTGGTGGCGGTGATGCCAGCTGGCCACACTGCAGAGACAGTGCCTCGAGGCACTGGTTGCAAAATAAGTTCACTGATAATTGAAGGGCCAAAGAAACTCGCAGCACACACGGACTGTTGGGCTCTTGCGGCTCATCCGGTCTCATGAGGGTCGGTGGTGCCAGCAGTAGTGGTTCAACAGCAGTGGTGGTACTGTAGCAGATGGACAAAGAGTCGGAAGCTGCTCCTGCTGCCCTGCCATCACTCCTTGCCGCTGACCGGAACTCACCAACATTTACGCCGGAAGCCGAACGAAAATGAGGATTTCTTTTTTACGGCCATGGTCATGTTGGCATCCTCGGTGGACAGGTTGCAAGCTTCCTTTTCTGTAAACTTTCAAGTTCAGAAGACGTATGGCGTATACAGGGTTGTGACTGTTTATGCATCAAACTTCTTTCCGTGGGCAGGTGCGCGTGAAGCGTGGGGAGGATGAGAACGAAGCTTGCCTTGTATCCTACCCAGACAAGGTGCGAAGTTTGTCTAGGAGCTACATACACCAACAAATGTGTCAACACGTTCTCTTCAGGGCAGAAACGCACACAAGCAACACTGTAAGGCAAACAGAGAGTATGGAATAGATATGTAGGGACCGGATAAAATTGTAGCTCGGGCGGGCAGGGCTATTCTGAAATTACCTCAGACATTTCCAGAAGCAAAGATCTGCATTCTTGAGGCTTTGCTTAGTTTTCGTCAGATACCGTGAAGGTCACAGCACAGCTTGCAGCTCGTGAGATGTTGAAGCACATCCGCAGCTCACCCCTTCCTAGTCAATCTTCTAATCCGGGGGGTGGGATGCAACTCCATGCCTGTTGTGCCTGGGTTGCTAGGGACTTCCTTAAGTTACTAGACTGGAGAGACGCTCTCGCTTTGCGTTATGTACCCATATGTTGATAACTTAGCTTAAGCTGCGGCAGATGCAGGTTGGAGCCCGAAACAGCTTGCGCATGCGAAAGAAGGCAGAACCTTGCGGAAGCAGCCTCCGAGTCGTCTGGTTAAGCGGTTTAAGACCTAGGGGTTTGGGGGTCAAGGGTTTCAGGATTTGGGCATTGTTTCGAAGGAGGGTTGGGTGCAAGAGAAATGCTTGGAGACAGTTAGGGACGTGGCAACGGTACTTTTCTGTATTGCGCAGCGGAAGCCTCCCGACTGGTTTTGGCCGCCTGGTTGTGGGAGGGGCTGTCATGTGATAGAACAGGCGCATTGCCTCTCGGATTCGATGACATTCTTATGGGTTATGTGGTTTACATGCGGTATATATGCGGTTTATGTAGGGTTCACACATGGTTAGCTAGTGGAATGGAAAGAAAATGGAAGCTGCTATCGTGTTTGGGTTGGTTTAGACCATCATACCACAGCATGCTCACAGGCAGAGCCGTCTTGCCCAACGCCTAAGTTGCGGTTTGGCTGGATTCTGCTGTGGAAGGTTCTTTTTTTCTTGTCCGGTCTTCAGCTTATCCCTTGCAGGCTTTGTGGGAGCTTTGTCCAGCACCGGGACCAGGGGACAAGCACCTCAGCAGAAAGGCTGTAGAGTCTGCAGCAGGGCACTGCTTTTCGAACCGTTATAACCCGTTCCAGCATCAAAATCAAATAGTTGCGCAGTTGAAAGGAGGGCTCCAGTTTTTCAGGAGGAGGGCCAGGCGGCAGGATTCATGTCACGTGCTGGTAGTGGGCCCTCAGTGGTCGAAGAAGAGCATCTTCTGACTCCATAGTACTGCCACGTAGATATGCTGGGCGCAGGCAACAGCGAAGTCAGAGTCATGTATATAAAAGTGCTTGTCACCAGATGCAGGTCTATGTCGTTAGCGCCAAGTTGCAACAGTTCGTGGGGAACCTGATATGTCCCCATTGTTGTAGTAGTAGTAGTAGTAGTAGTAGTAGGAGTAGTAGTCGTAGCAGTCCAGGAGAGGCGCTAGCATCTAAGGAAGGTGCCAGATGAGGACCCCCTTCCGTGTGGCGGGCGCGACAAGCTACGGGACGAGAACTTCAAGTGGAAACCGGGCGATGCCATTGAGTTCATAGGCGGACGAGGGACCTGGTGGGAAAGTTGAGGATTAAGTGCTTTATCTATAACTTCCGAACTCTCTAGGCACGTTACGTGGATGTGCCAGGTAGCACACTTTCTTTGAGTCCTCACCCCAGTGGTAAAAGGCTGATTCTTGAAACCCGAACTCTCTCAATCATTCAGATTCCTGAAGTAGTGAAGCGCCTGGCTGGAGCAGGAAGCTGCCGAAGCTCCTTGGCGCTGCGGCATCCGGGCATGAAGGATTTCGATGAGGACCCTGATGAGCGGTTCCAGATGGCGGTGCCTGGTCTGCTGTTTCTCCCTGCTGCCTGATGAAAGCTCTTCCCGACCAAAGGTGTTAGGCCCGCAGAGCCTTCTGTCTTCTCATAATCATGTTCGTGCCGTCCCGTAACTTGTAAACCTCTGGGTCGGCAGTCACCCGGAGAAACATGAGAGTGTAATGGGCGAGGTAACCTCGAGGTGTTTGCTAATCGTGACACAGCCAGGGCGCAATGGCAATTGTCAGGGAAGTCTTCCACGATTGGCAAACAGCAATACCATCAGTCTTGCCATGGTAGATAAGAAGCAAGCGCATACTTTGCAATGATTCAGAGCAACACACCGAGAAGGTTTGGCCAGGACGACGTTCAATGTCGAGTTGTCTCCCTACTGCTACTTGCGGTGGCAGTAGTAGCCGTGGAGGGGGCGGTTTGATGGGGGGGATGGTGGCGGCGGGGGCGGCGGCGGCGGCGGTGGTGCTG
>CAJNIZ010043577.1:36640-55529 GCA_905231905.1 Symbiodinium pilosum | reverse complement strand
CCAAAGCCTTGCTCAGGCGCGCCATGGCAGCAGTGGCTATGGCCCGTTCCCACTGCAAGTTGATCCGGGCATCGCAGTGCAGCACACTCGGTCGGTTCAAAAACCGGCCACACAACAAGTATGAACAAAGAAGTTGCGGCGCCTTATGTGGTGGATGGTGCTGTGCATCTCATTCAACAAAGGCCAGGCCGATTTGACGCGCTGATGGGACCTCCCTCGTCTGAGACCTCCCGCCCTGCAACTTCGAGATACCTTCTACGCTTATGCAAGTGAAGCCTGTTGCAAAACTGTTGTCTTCTGCATTTGTTTCCTCCTTTCCAAAAGCCTACCCTCCATGCCCCTCTTTAGGGAAGTGCCCTCACCGGCTGCTTCCTTGCTCAAGCTCATGGTGAAAACCACCAGTTAACACCCTTAGGGTTGTGCTGATCAAATTTCAGCGTAAAGCAGCCTCGTCACGGAGCAAACTAGGGGTTTGGCAGGCTGCCGGCACATCTACACTTACTCGCCTCGGCCTGTTTCTATGGGAGAGTGTTGTTGTCTTTCTTTCTTTCGTTCTGGCTATGGGATGACCAAGGAGGTCATCCCGGGCGCCTGCCCAGCCCGTGTTGGGCTTCTCAGACCTCTACCCCTCTATTCCACAAGGACGGCTGCAGAAGTTGCAAATTTACCTCGTTACAGGGAGCCCAGTTGCTAGCCGCGTGTGTGGATGTTTTTTGGTGATTGATTCATCACAGGTTGCCTCCATGTTCCTAAGGACCTACATGTGTACACTCTAGTGACGAAGCAGCCACCGCTTCAGCACAAAGCGCACAGAGTTCCTTTTCCAGCTGCTATCGCACAAACGGTAGTCTAAGGCTTCAAGGGGCCCCTGAGCCAACAGCATGTACACACAAAAGGTCAAGCCTACACTGCAGGCGCATTCACAGCACCCTAAAAACTTTGTTGACCTTTTGGACGGGCACTACCTGCGCTTCACTTGTCCAACCTCCCGTCGATGAAGGCGCTCTTGTAGACGGTCTTCTTCCGCCACAAGTCTAAAGGTGCCCTTTTCTATCACGCCCAGCAAGGCATCAGGGTTCGCCGCCAGCTTGGTCAAGGCGTCAAAGATCATGCTTTGGTGCTCGACCCACCGAACTTGAACCCCCAGACCATCGATCCTCTCACGGGCGATGGCCACGTCCAGCGCGGTGAACTTGCCTGCGGTTGGTTTCCTTCCTTCATTAAATTGTCGTACAGCGACTTCGCGTCCACCACGGAGAGGGATTCCCGAAGCGTCTTGTCGGCATCGGATTTCTGCAGCACCAACTCGGCCTGGGCTTTTAAGCTTTGCCTGAACTCTGCCAAGTCGAACTTCGGGTCAAGGAGCTCCGCATAGATCGCTCGGGCCCACACCAAGTCTCCAAGCCCTTTGTTCAAGGACTGAGCTTCCGCTGCCAGAGTCGAGCTGACCTTCCTCCGCAGCTTTCCGGATTTCCACCACACGATGGAGCAAGCTGCCGACTCGCCTTCCAGCAGCTTCTTGTCGAAGGCCACGATCGCCACCGCACCTTGGGAGGTGCCATCCTCGTGGTTAGCCCACGATGCATCCGTGACCGTGCCCAGCCAAGCTTGTCGGGCGGTATCGGGAAATACTTCAAAGTAAGATCCCGCTTGGCCTTGGCATTCTGAATGGCTCTGTTGATTTCGACCAGGTCCTTCACTTTCATGGTCTTCATGCGGGATGCCAAAATGCTTGCGGGCGCCGCCAAGTCAGGCCTTCCCTCTTTGGCGGCCCATGCAATGGAGCCAATTGCTCCTCTGGCCTTCTGCCTTTCCTCTTCTGTGACCGGGCTGTCTGGCTGGCTTCTCCGTCCACGCTCTATGGAGATGGGAGCCATCCGCTCTTCGACGTACTTGCCCATGTCGACCGAAATGGTTCCGTCCTTGTCTTGACGGATCCTTCTTCCATTGAAGGTGGTGCCCTCGCGCAGGTCCTGCAGGTACTTGAACTTGCCGAACTTAAACCTCTCCCTGAGCGCGCTGAGGCGTCGGTCGTGCTCAGCATAGCCGAAAGACAGGATGTCGTCTATCTCCACTATGATCAGTCCCTCCAGCCTTTCTTCAAAGTACAGGGAGAACACTGTCGGGTCCAGGCGAGACTGGCGGTACTGAAGGCTGCCGGTCAAGTACTCCTTGAAGGTGCCTCGCCAATGAGCTGGGCCATCTATCAACCCATAGACCCCCGCCACCAGCTCTATAAGTTGCCCGGGAACCATCCCCGGCAAGCTTTACGCGTAAAGCTTGCCAGCCGGCCTCTGCAGCGGGTTGCTTTGCATAAATGCGGACTTAAGATCCCCGCAAGAGCCTGGCACGCGGTGACTCGCGGCCAACTGCAGGATAACCTGCAGATTTTGCGTGCACACTGTCGGGGAGTAAGCTTGGAGATCACAAGCATCTGGGTCTTGATCACCCCGCACGCACCACCGCGACTTGAAGCTTGGCGGTTCGCCTATCTGCTCCGAGGGTTTGTAGCGTCGAACTATTCGACTGTCGATCACTCGGCCCAGCTCTTGGGTCTTCTCCAGTTGCTTGAGGGTCTCGAGGGACTCGGCCAAGGACAGTACCCTCACCGCCGGTGACCCTTCTATTTTCGCCCACTCTTCCGCGTCGGCCGCGTGCCACTGCGGCCACTCCTCTTCGGGAATGTTGCGCTCCAAGACCTCGTCACTGTTGAGCTTCTTCGCGGCGAAGGCTTCCGGCGAAAGGACCTCGTACATGTAGCGCTTGGTGTCCTGAGTGGCCTCCTCGGAAGTCAAGTTCTTTCGGAGGTTCTTTAAGGCGGCCTTGGTGAGGAAAAAGTCCGTGGCTCCTTTCCACTTCCCGCTTGCCCTCTTAGACGGCTTCAGGCTTTTCCAGTCATCATCTTCATGATCTTGGGCGCCGTCCCGGTACCTTCGCGAAGTGGACCTTTCACAGGTGAGGTCGGCAATCTGCACTGGCATTCGAGGACCTTCCCATGGAGAAAAGGGATGCGACCTCCATTTCACATGGCGCCTTCTCAGGACACCCTTTTCCACCAACAGTTGCCAATGGTCTCTCTGAGGTTCTCGAGGAGAAGCTGTCGTAGGAGGCATCGGCTCCACCTCATCCGCGGCAAACCAGTCCGTCTCCACCGGCCCTCGTTGGTAAGGGTGAGCTCGGTCCTCGAACTGGACGGTATGGTTGTTGCGCCTCTCGCGCCCTCTTGGCTGCCTGCTCTGCTGCGGCCGCCGGTTGCGAAGGAAGTCCATCCAGCTGGCGGCTTTGACGCGACGACGCTGCCGCCGAAGAGACAGCTTGGCCCAGGTCCGGCTCGGTGACGTTTGGCGGTCCTTCCGCCTCAGGTTCTCCAGTCGTCTCTCTTGTCATCGAGCGCTGGCGCGCCACAGCTTCCTCCAACACTGGCGTCTCAGCCGGCTCTGCGGTTGGAGGTGGTTCAGGCGCCGGCAAAGGTGGCAGCGGATACGGGGTCTCCGGCTCGAAGATCCGAACGCGGGGCTGGCCTCGCTGCTCCCCTTCGGCATCCACTTGCTCGTCTCGATAACCTCTTTCTTCAGCAGGAGGTAGTGGATCCTGAGTGGTCAAGCACACCTCGGCGATCCGGCCCGAAGCGGCCTTGAAGATCTTGAAACACTTGATGCACAGCCTCCACTCCTTGCATTTCTTCTGACGTTCCTGCTCTCACGTGTTCATTCGCTACTTTCCAAATCTTGCCTTTGACATTGACGTACACGTTGGGGCCTTCTGGGAGAATCACCACACCTGGTCCTTGCCAACCAGAGCGCCGAGCTCACCGAGCTCCCTGCGATCTCCAGCTGCGCCACACGAAGACCAGCTCGCCGGGGTGAAAGGAACGTTGCGTCCGGGTCCTCGCCCTCATAGCTCTCCTCAAGGCCACGGAGTTGTTCACCTCCGCGAACGCCTTCTGAGCTGCTTTGCGAGCGGCCAATTTGCGCTCCATCTCGGGTCCTTCCCCCAGCAGCGCGGGCTCCACCATGGCGTCCGACAGCAACTCCCCGGTTGGCTTGGGAGTTTCCCCTATCATCCGCTGCACTGGGCTGCACCTGCTCCGATCTGACAGGCGATTCTTCGCCGCCTCCACTTTCCTGACCAGAAGCTTCAGGTCCTCCGAGCTGGTCGGCGGGTTGCTCCAGCGAGTTTTCTCCATCATGGCCTTAAAAAGGCCGCGTGCCTTTCACACCTGCCGTTTTGGTGCAGCGCTCTGGCACCGATCGTGTGGATCAAGATGCCGAACTGGTTGGCTTTGTCCCGGAATTCCCCAAGGAATTCTGTTCCTTGATCCAACAGAAGCACCTGAGGAAAGCCCAGAAAGCGAGCCCAGCTTCGCATGAACGCCAGCCACACTGCCTGGGGTTCTTTCGAGCGAACTTTCTCGATCAGCTGGTAGTTCGTCCCCACAGCATATTCAGGTAGTGGTCGGTGTCCGAGCCATCCCACGTGGGCATTTGCAACAGGTCAACCGCCACCACCACATTCGAGTAGCTCTTTGGTACGGCGGCCGGGCGTGCCGGCTTCGGCAACACTCCAGAACTGCAAGCCGGACATCTAAAGGATTGCTTCACCCATTTCCAAAGGTGATCGGGCGCCCCGCCGATCCGCAAAGTCCGGGCCAAAGATGCCGAAGTCGGGGCGCCCCAAATTTTGATGCAACTTCTGAATGGCCTCCCTCTCCTTGACGCTGGGCTCCTTGACGGCCGGTCGCCTGCTCCTCTATCTCGCCCTCGTCCGGGAGCTCGTCCTGGTGGAACTCGGGGGCCTGCTCCACCGGCGACTTCCACCACGCTTCCGCCGGCTTGCTCTCTCCACTTGCTGAACGCTGGTACCGGACATGGTCTTTTGCATTGGTAAGGGTCCGGGACTTCCTCCAGAGACGTTGGGCCGCCGAGCTCTGCAGACACTGGGACCTCAACTTTTCCCACGCCGAAGTTCTGGCAAACTTCTCCAAAAACTTGATGAAGAAGATTCCGCCCCGATTCCATTGCGCCCGGGCCAACCTGCAAACGTGGTCTACACGGCGATCATCTCGATCGGCCTGGGCCACGATCACTGCCTTCGGGGCGTCCTGCCACAACTTCCACTCGAGGGATTCCGGCCGAGGCTGTCGGAAGTCCAGCGCCTTGACTTGGCCATTTTCTTGGCTGGCCAGGTCGCTCATCCAGGTGCAAATGGCGTCCTGGTAGTTCGGGAAGTTCGCCTCCTGATTCGGAAAAATCTCTACATCCTCAGAAAAATTGGCGTGCACACACAGCTCCAGCTCATTAATGACATGGAAAATCCCCGGCACAAAGGCAGAGGGGCTGTCAAAGTCGGCGCGGTCCCGCCGAACGAATTCCTGGTCTTGGTGGATCACCACAAAGTCTTCGACCCCAGGGGCGCGGCTGCTCAGCCATCTTCCAAGGGTGGCCGGAGTAGCAGGCTTTAAAATCCGAGCGCCGCCGGGGTCACGGAGCTCGTCGTCCTCGAGCTTCAGCTTCGCAGCAGGAGCGTTGCAATCTGAGACCTCTGCCGCAGCACTGCCTGGTAGTACGCCAGGATCTGGGACGAGCCCACCTTCAACGATTCGGATGCCTGAGTGCACTGTAGCCGGGTCTCCTTGGACGGATGGTGGGTGTTCATGCTTTCTCTCTCCACACGCTGTAGCCTCTTGAACTCTCCCACCATGCGCTGGGCCTCCTGCTTCAGGCCCTCAGCACCATCTCCAGCGAGACGCACGCTTCCTCCGCCAAGTCGATCTCGGGACCCGGGCCCTGCAGCAACTCCAGTTGGGCTCGCAGGTCCTTCTTCTGACCCGCAATCACCGCGTGGCACTGCTCCTCCTTCTCCGTGTTCATGGCGCTGGCGCTGGCTGTCTCGGACTGCGGCGCCGGCTTGGCTTTGGATTTGGCCGAGGCTGGGCTCCTCTGCGGGCTTTATCGGCATACCCTTCACCCTCGCGAGCTTCTCCGGGTTCTTCTCCAGGTGTTCTTGTAAAAGTTGGCCTTTGTCGTGCGGCCAAGGTTGTCCGGGAAGGGGTTGCTGATGATGATGCTGGGCTTATTTCCAAATTGGCTGCCGGAACACACACATCCAGGCCGAAATGGCCGTTTGATAGCGGCCCCACTGCAAGACACAGTAGAGCTTGTCCAACACGATGCGCCAAGCTTTGAGAGCGACTCGGCCTCGATTCGCGGCCTGCTTTGGTCGAGCTGAGGTGGCCGCGGCTGGCCGCTGCTCTGCCCGAAGCACTTGCGAAGCCAGCATGTCCAAACAAGCTGAGAGGAGTCGGGGATCTCATCGAAGTTGGGCCGAGGCGCTGCAGCGTGGCAACATGCTGAGTGCTGGTACGGAAGTCACGCTCTTGACGAACAGCCCTGCATGCTTCTGGGAACTGCCATCCTTTAGGACCAAATTCCATAATACTGATTGCCAGGTGACCGGAATTCAAAGAATGCATGCCTGTACTTGCTTGCACATGCCGGAACTGAATGGTACTCTCGCGAATGTTCCCAATGCTTTCAGCAAAGAAATGGGGATCAGCAGGGGGACATCCTCGGACACAACCGTAACCTCCAGCACACCCGGGACCCCTGCCAAGCCCACAGGAAGCTCACACACGCCCACTACCGAAGCACTTCCGCCAATCCCCCTGGCACTGGCGGGCTTGTCCACCCAATTTCCCCGAAGTCCAAGGGGCCGAAGGGCATCTAGGTATTTCAACAGAGCACTCTTGCCGACGAGCCCTTCCTGCGCAGCTGTGTCGACCAAGCCCTGATGATCTTCCAAAGCGACCCCGATAAAACTGGAAAGTTCCGAACCCTGCGCCTGAGGAACTTCTTTTCCACTTCTCTCGGGCTCGACTCCAGTCAAGAAGGCCGCCGAGGAAAAGCTTGAGTCGTTGCCGGTCCTCCAGTAGAAGGAAGTCCTCTGCGAGCTTGGGGCCGCGGAAGAAGAGGAACTGGATGCCGTAGCTTGAGCGGAAGGGCGCTGACGACATTCTCGAGCCCAATGCCCCACTTGGCCGCAAGCTTTGCATCGTGTTCGAAGTTTCAGCTCTTCTACGTGCACTCTCCGGGGCGCTGCCCCGAAAAAGAGCTTGCCGGCTCCCGACTTGCCCTGCTTGAGCTTTCCTTTTCCGCCATGCCCCTTGCCTCCGCCCTTCTCGCGTGACTTTCCAACTGCCGACGGTGCCCAACCTGACCCTCTATGACGAGGGTGGCTGGCCCGAGGACCTCGAGGACGATGACCTGAACTTTGTGTACCTCCAGGAAGGCGACTTGGACGAGGTCCTGGAAGAGGACGAGGTGGCGGACGCCCTGACCACTTACCAGCTCCGGCAGCAGATCAAGGACACCCGGCTTGGGCGGCAGTTCTTCCGTCCTCGGCATAGCTTTCTTCGACTTCCTCCTCCGGTCCTCCTGCGCCGTCCGCCCAAAGACTTTCTTGCCGCCTTCTGCCGAGACCCTTTCTAGCCTCCTGAGGCTGGCCGTGACATTGTCCAACGAGAAGTCTCCTGCCAGCCACGTGGTCAGCCTAGCATCCAGCTCGTGGTCCAGATTGGCCTGGCGGTAAAGCAAGTAGCCGCCGATTTGGGAGGCAAAGCGACTCCCTCATCCTGAAGTTGGGCCTGGCTCTTCTGGAACCGGATCAGGTAGTCGGTCAGCGTTTCCTTGTGGGACCGTTGGTGCCCGTACAAAGCTGCTTCCAGGGCTCTCGGCAATGCCGTCTCCACATACGGGGCGAACGCCGCCTTCAACTTCTTGACCACATTCGCGTAGCCATCCGCGCCCTTGATCTCCTCCACGGTCAGGACCTCAACCGCCGACTTGGCGGCTCCCGACAAGACCTGCACAAGCTTCAAGCCCTGCTTCTCCGCCGGGACGTCCGTCCCTGCTTTCCAGAGCTCCAGGTCACGCATGTAGCCCTTGAACGTTGACTGAGGGTTCTCTCCAGAGTAGCCAGGTGGCGGGTCCTTGTCCCGATACACCCATCCCGACTCAGCTCCATTGGTCTGCTCGGCCATCCCGGTCGAAGAGCTCTAGGTGAATAGGTAATCGGAGGATTAGGCGCGAAGCTCGAAGCTGAAGAAGACGGGTCTCCGCCGAGCTTCTCCAAGGACTCCTGGATCGGCTTCTCCTGGACGAAGAACTGGCCGCCTGCGCCGGCTCTAGGTCGCTGTCGTCCTCCGGGCCGAACACCTGCAGGAGGTTAACGGATCGGAAGAACTCCCTCCGGATCTTTGGCGAGAGCCGGTCTGCCACAAGCTTCGTGAGGTCGTTGATCAGAACCACACTTTTCCAAGGCCGGGCCTGTTCCCGCGCTTGGCGCGTGGCTAGCGCCTGCACGTGCCGGTTGTCCTCCGGCTTGCCCTGCTTCCTTGCAATCTCAGCCCTAAGCTGGTTCGAAAGGTAGTACTGACCTTGGCTCCTCACGGACTCCAGCTCAAAGTCGTCCGCTGAAACCAGGGCTCCGGTGCCAACTGACGAAGCAGCCACCGCTTCAGCACAAAGCGCACAGAGTTCCTTTTCCAGCTGCTATCGCACAAACGGTAGTCTAAGGCTTCAAGGGGCCCCTGAGCCAACAGCATGTACACACAAAAGGTCAAGCCTACACTGCAGGCGCATTCACACTAGCAAGGATAATTCAGTGTTTGGAAGACTCTGTGAAACTACTTGGCCAGGTGGTAACAAAAAGCACAAGGTGTAGTGCGCCCATTATGGTAGAAAAGGGTGGTTTACGTGTATGGGAAGTTGGCCTTTTGTGTGAGACGTCAGTTCCTTGGGCGTCGCTCTTGGGGGAACTGTAGGGTCAACAGCTTGCATGACACTACAATTTCGGCCCATCGCCCCCGTCAATGGCAAACTGCCTTTCTAGGTTTTTTCTTTTTTCGGGCGAGGTGTTCTTGCCCAGTGGCTTTATCAGAGTTCGACAAGCGCCAGTATGGTACAGTTGCCTTTTCACTGCAGCAATGGCTGCAGGAGGGCGTTCCAGGATGCTGTGATGGCATGACTCCATCTCAGCAGCTTTTTGCTGCCACTTCCTCCACGGTGAGGATTTCTGTGGGCTCTTTCGACTGTCTGCGTGCCTGGGGGATTCTTGCTGTGTCATCTGCCAACGTCAGGCTTTCCAAAAAGTTGCTGGCTGAAGTCCCCCGTGGAGAGTTTCGTGTTCTCCCGCAACTTGAAGCACTGTTGAGCATCATCGTGCTGTGTATCGTCAGGATCAAGTATGTTGGCAGCAGGCAACCCATGTTTACTGGAGTTATTGCGTTCGGCTTGATGCTCGCGGGAGGAACCTAAAAGGTTTTGGGAGGCCCTGAGAGGTGCCACCCAACATGTGGAGAACCCTATCTGGCCATCTAACGGCTGGCCCAATCCCCGGGCATTGGGCAACATAATGCAACATGCGAAGGGTCGCCAATGAAGCTCAGCAAAGATGGTGTGAACAGCAGCTGCAACTCAAGAGCATCACATTTGAGACTTTGTCACCTGTTCGCCGGCTACGTTTGCTAAGAATTGCGGGACGTGTAGTGGCTTCGCCGCCACCTGCCCCGCTTGCTACAGACTGAGCACGTGGCTCCGCAGCCCGCAGCTGTGATAGAAAGTGGAACAGAACATAACCTCATCTCTCACGAGGATGCATTTGTGCGACCTGCACAACATGCTTAAAGATTCATAAGTGCAGAGCTTAGCATGGTCCTCGAGAAGAGTTCAGAAGCTCACATCATGCAGACGCCTTAAGGTGCTGCACCTAGAAGCTCACGCTTCATGTCGTTGCACCTCTGCTTGTCTGAACATGTGTGAACAGGACCACATACCTGGCCGTGCAATTCCATACAAGGCTCAAAACTGAGCGGCAAGCTCACTCGAGATTTTACGGAACATAGTGCGAAGCTCATCTGCCTGTTGCATCCCGTGCCCTGAGACATCAGAACTGACAGCAGTCAAGGAGCAGCAGGGAAGGCTGCGTCTCCAAAGCCCAAGGCAGTAGTGACCATTGATTGTAACGCATATTGGGACAAATGCATGTCGACAAATATAGGACACTGACAAGCGTAGAACCCTCTCAAGGATTTGCTGGGAACTTCCGAAGTGCGGTGCAGCACGGAATTGGCACCTTGTGTCTGTTCCAGGCCAAACATATGGAGAATCACCCTATGCCATCAGCATCGACAAGATTAGTTCGCTGATGCGAGGGGCGTCTTCAATTGCTTTGGCAATTCCAAGCGCTCTTGCAGCAAAACATTGATATGATATGTGCACCACACATTCTCACTCTAGACCAAGCCATGTAAGCATGCCAGCAATCAGGCACCACCGATGCCTGCATCGGGGCCTGTGACTCAAGCAGGTCGCCCAGCGCCTGCAAACTGCTTTGCAAAGGAAACAGCAGTGCTCTGCAGAAGCAGCTTTGAGGTCAGACTACCTGCCTTGCAAGACAATCAAGCAGCTCCGCCTTCAAACGCGCACTCCAGCTCCCGTGTCCGGCTGTCTGTCGAACCTACATCATGCAGCTGCCGATGGCTGCTGCTGAGCCGAAGAGCTTGAAAAAGCGCGAGGTTCTATCAGATCCTTACATACTTCCGACTTGAGACTCGGGAAGCCTGACTCGACGTTTTCCTGAGGTTCTGAGCTGATCATGGGCCCTTGATATAGATACTTGTCTATAAAGGTTCCAAGCGCTGGCCTTACAGGAGTTGTTTGTTTGATTCACATGTTGACTCATCGGTGCATACCATGTGTGTACAACTCCGAAGTAAGGACGCAAGGTCAGAACACATGCCCGTGACACAGTGACCATTTCAACATTCACATGTGTTTGCATTGGGCATGTTACATCATGTTGTAGGTGCTGGACCAAACGGGCGGCATAGTCGGCCTGCCATTACATTGCTCACTATCAACTAAACAGCTCCTTGTAGGGGGTGCTTTTCACAACAAGGGCAGGAAGACTTGGATTCCCATAGGTGCCTCGCTCTCGCCGTCATCTTCAAGGACAGCCTGGACTGCGGGGCCACCAATTTAAAGCAGTAGCACAGCCCGCCACAGGGTTCGATTTGGGATAACATGACAAAAACGCGAAGAGACTTCAAGCCTCCAACAAGCGCTGCACGCGCGGCAGCTCATCATCATCCGTACCCTCACCCAACCAGTCACGGACCAAAACCTGTCGCAAGGCAAAGTGCTGGATTCGGATTGCATCCACATGTGGTTTCACAACTTGCCACTGCGTACAAGGAGAACAGTGCAGCAGTGACTGACTGACACGTGCAGGAATACAGAGGCCATGGAATCATGCATACATGACATCTCACTCGCACACTGCACCGAGCATCAAGCAGATCCGTGAGGATGCAGAACGCAAGACACTGGACTGTTATCCACAAGCACCTCCAGCTCTATAAACCAGGCGACTGGAAAATCCCGTACACATACATTCAAAACATTTCTCGTTGCTGGGGTCTGCACCCTGCGTTGAAGAAGTTGCTGCTCAGTCGCATTATCCACATCATCTGCAAAATTCAATGCTCTCACAGAATCAGTGACATTGAACACGTCCTGAAGTGATGCTTGGGTGCAGGCATTTAGACGGGATCTGAGACATCTCCTAGACACCAAGAAGGCAAGCTTACCTCACCGTCGCCCAGGGTTTAGGCTTAGTCGACCAAGCATTCTGTCTGATGTGGGCTCCTTAAGCAAGAATCCTGGAATGGTGCACGGCTTGCATTTCTCTCTGGTCAGAACCTCGGCCAGCCCAAGGTTCATGAATTTGCTGCAAGTCCTAGGCAGAAACACTCTCAATTGCTGAGCTTTGAAGCTCGCATTGCAAAGACGCGACCGCCAGGATCCACGTGGCGCATCAGGGCCTTCTAATTCATGCACTGCAAAATTGTAAATCTGCTATGAGTATTGTTTGGGCGCTTCCTTTCATGCAAAGTTCTGCTGCCCAAATAACCCCCCAAGTAAAAGTTGCCAAATCAGCTCAACAGAAGTAACTGAAGCCCATTTGCCGCGTCAAGCCCTGTGGTACATGTTGGGGATAGGGTATCTAACAGGAACGACAGTTGCAGGACCGACCAAACCAGGTGTGCCATCTCAAAGCTCAGCAGCCTTGGTGTAGTTTGGCGTAGACGTGGTGTAGATCCATGGGCCTGCCGCATACGTTCTGCCAAGGCCATGCAGAACTCTGCAAGCGCGGATAAAATTTCCAAAATCTCCTAAAGTACATCTTCGGGCTGCGGCCGATTTTACTCCTGCAGTCTACACGCTCAACTCTAAAATCTGTGCTCTGAGAGCATGGGCATAGGCCATGGTGGGCTTCAAGCCTCGACCAAGTCCTGCTGGTCACGGGCCTGCTGGGTTTGCGAGACACGTTTGCGTCTGTGCTGCGCTAGTCCGCTGGTGGCTCCGTTCAATTTCACAATGCCTTTGGCACCGATTCAGTGCAAGAGGCCAAAAGATGTCGTTGGTGCTGACACTCACCGTGCTTTGAGAGGGCATTCAGGATGATCAGGTGATCCTCGGAATCAAAGAAGACCATCCGCCATGGCAGTCCTGACCCTTCCGTAATGAAGCCCAGAATCGAATCACATGCTGCAGTGCGAGAACCATGGAATGGCTTTGAGGGTCGAGAACGCCTCACAAGGGTACCTATCTTTGAGATGCTGCCGCTAGCACATGGCCTGTAATGGTGAACTCGTGTTGGGCTTCGACCTAACACAGGTGCTGAATTGTGCTGAGGATGAGGACTCTGCCACGTGGGTGGAATTAGGGAAACAGTGTGCATCTGGTTGCCTCCTCCCATTGCTTCTCTGCGTCAGCTGGTCTCAAGATTCCTGCAGACTTGCATTTTGCCTGGCAAGAGGGAAGGCTGTGGAAAACCAGCAGCAGCAGAGCGTAAACTCAAGCTGGGGGCCCAACATAAATCAAGTGGAATTGCACGTGATCCTTGACATAAAAGCAAACCTGGGCGCTCAATGAAAGAGGTCTGCAGCAACTTCTGCACAGCCTGCTGCCATCTTGCAAACTGCTGAGGAAATACAAACATGACCATTTGGACTTGGCGGAAGCTAGACTCCTGACACAAGGTCTGCAGCAAGAACTGCCAGAAAATATGCCAAGCCGCAGAAGCAAGGCTACCGGGCACCCTGAGAAGGACTTTGATCAGAAAGGATTCGCCGCGACTTAATGCACCCTGGGTGACTTGGGAGCTGCAGTCGAGTGTCACGCACGTCTTATCCGCCTTGTAGGTCAGCGTCTGGTGTAGCTTTGGACCCGGTGCAAAGTGCACCATGAAGGTGTCCATTAGCGCTTGCGCCTACGCAAGAAGCTGCAACCATCAGACAACCGCGCAATGTCCACTGCCTCATAAACCTGATACTTTTTGGTGATCGCTGATCCAATGAAGTGATCGTAGAATCGAGCAGCACCTGACTTCCAGATGCAGACTACTACGGGCATCGCTACTACCGACAATCCCAGCCGTAGCGACGGCCAGCAGTAGCAGCCTCTGCAGCAGGCGCAGCAGCAGCCACAGCAGCAACTGCAGGAATCCGCTGCAATCGGCAGCAACGAACATCCAAGAAAACTTCCAGGAAGCACAGCAACAGCAGCAAACGCAGCAGAGAGGACAGCGGCAACTGCAAATATACCGCAAAGACTGGGAACTGTCAGTGCCGCCCCGAGTTGACTTGCTCAACTCAAAGTGCCAAACACCGGCTTCCCTTGAAAGACTCCGGATGCAAAAGTGCACATCCAAAAGCAACAAAATCAAAGGATCCAAGGCACCCTGTATCTGCTCTCGCTTGGGCAGGAGAACGACTGCCTCGGACAAAGCCAAGGCGTTCTTGGCTCCATGGTTGCCAGTCCTTTGCTTCACTGCTTGTGAAGGACGTTACGGGACAAAGACTACGCGAGGCCAAGAGATTCTTCTGCTTTCCAAGCAGCAGTCCACTTGGAATAGCTCTTATCGCCCCAGCCCAACCAGAGGGTGCCTAGCAGCGGAAAGGACTCTCCGGGCTGTGACTCCTCTGAGAAGTTTGCAGCAGGTATCAACATATATTAAATGGGCCATGTTCCGAATCCTTCTTTGCATGCTCTGGGAAAATTCCACTCGGGAACTCAAGCAGCACGCGCCAGCCTCAACTTTTCCACGTCAAAACTGCAGTCTTATCTGCGGTTTGTTGGCGTTGGGTTAAGATGGCGTCTCCATACCCATCCTGCTACAGGGCTTCCCACCTAAAATTGGGTTGAAAGTTGAGGGGTGGTAGAGCTTTTGGGTTTCGGGCTGTGATTCCCACAGCCTTGCTTAAGCCAAGATTTAAAGGAAATAGCTTTAGAACTACTATTCAGAAAACAACTACTTCAAATTACTTCGAGCATCCCTGCCATAAGTGTCGTTGTCAAGCACTTGGGCTTGTTAATCTTAATTGATCATGAGGAGCCTTCTCAAAGAATTACGTTCGTTTAAAGGCCGAGATGCATGTGGGATCATGCAAGTCGCATTTTTCCGTGCTTGCCTAAGCCCTAGACCCTAAAACCCTAAAACCCTGAAACCTAAACCCTAGTTTCATTTGTTGTCATGCTTTTCCAGGCCCTGGGCGAAGGCAGCGACGGTGGCCTCCTGGATGGGGATCCTGGGGACCTCTGAAGCCCCCCTAATGATATGTTCCCGTATTCCCTAATAAACCCCAGTAAGGACAATATCCTGATATTATCACAAAATGAATGTTCTGTAGTATAGTAGTTTCCATTCTCTTTTCCATTATCCCTATATAACCCCAATATTTACCCTATAATCCCTATAGAACTCCTATATAAACCCTTTCTTGCCCTTGCGTCCACAAGGCTGTGGTGTCCAGCGGACCTTTTTTGCGTGCGAGCTCCGATCTGGAAATGTGTAAAAATACTTCGCAGGATAAAGGAAAGTGTGAAAGTATGGGGAAGAACGGAAGATGTGGAAAACATCGTAATCAGCATAACCTCAAAAAGAAAAACAAGAAAAAAACTGAAATCTCAAGACACACAGGGGTCGGAAAATGTGGAAAACAACATGAAAAAACAGTCCCACTGTCGGGCGGGAGGCCGCCTGGGGGAGGCGACTTGTGGGTCTGGGGTGGTCGCCTCCGCCTGGACTTGCGTGAATTTGGTGTTGAGCAAACCAGAAGATTATCCTAGCATGCACTGGCAACATGCTGCCAGTGGCGGCAATGATGTGATGGCAGAGCCGACTGCGCACATTCGTCAATCCTGCTGCTACTTCATGTATAAAAGTTACAGTGTAGAAGTCAGTACTCGACGTGAAGGAGACCCAAAGCATTTTCCCAGCCTGGTTTCAAAACAAAGTACACCTGAACCAACATAGCAAAGCAACGCTCTCCTTGCAAAATGGTCCTTTTCAACGCACTTGAACAGCTCTGAAAGAGAAGAAAGGCCTGGCTCGCCAAGAACGTCCTAAATGCTCTTTTATTCGTCATTAGGCTGGTTTCTTTTCGGTCATGTCTTGTGTTAACATGGAGATACTCTGACAACATCCGGTTCTGGGGCCTACTCTACACCTTTCAGGTTGATTCAACGTACCCGAGGTTACCGGTTGCAAATCCGGAACAACAACCATGCGTTTCCATGCTTCAAATATGTCATATCCAAGAATCCAAACCACATTCTATGTCATGTTTTACTGCATGTCCCCAAACAGGAGCCATATTCTATTTCGTATGTTCCCTCATATCCTAAAATCCAAGCTATACTTCACTTCATGTGGTATTGCGGAGCCAGGCGGGTTCATTACCGATGCGTTTCAAGAGCTTTCTAGCTGCCATCTGGCAAGTACTCATAGACAAGTTGGAGAGGCCGAATGATTCAGGGCGAAATCCAGACATGTATAAACAGGTAGAACTTACCTCCATACCCGTACAGCTACAAAAAACATTCCCAGAAACTTAAGTAAAACAAGGTGGCACGTCTTCTCGTGACCTCCGCGAATTTTCACTAGCAAAAGTGGTTCGGGGATTCGAAATTTGCAAAAACCTTATATTTTTAGGTTTCTATTTCAAGGGCTTATTTTGATAAGGGCTAAAACACTGAGACAGGTCAACTTGTCTAGCGACTTTATGGGTTTCACCATGGCGAAAAGCACGTTTTGAAAGTGGAAAAAAAAAACAAACCTTTCGCGATGAGTAGACAGGCATGGTTGCTGCATGACATTGAGGGTGCTGAAACCTATACACGTCAAGAGGGCTTCATCTAACTTTTGCTAATAATGATGGATGTAGCATACCACAGCCACTAGCCACAACTCTCTTCAGTTTACTGTGGTTTGAAACATGAGTCAATGAAGGGAGGGCCCAAATACTACAAATACTGCTTGCTAAGGACTATTTGGGATTTGAAGCACATGAACATGTCCGGACTAGTTGCACGAACGTTTTTATCCTGGTAGCATGGATGCGGTTCTGAACATGTCCGGACTAGTTGCGCGAACGTTATTATCCTGGTAGCATGGACGCACTTCTGAATATGCGCGCGCGACTTCCCTTGCAGTGGTCTTGGAGCGCTGACTCTCGGGAAGCTCGTCCAGACACAGTGCGGCAGCAGAGCGCAGTTGACTCCCCCGCATGGCGACGCTAACCCCTGTGCCTCCTGAGCCAGAAACATCCGCAGTGTCTGCGCATGCGGAAAAACCCAGAAACGCACGGTCCTCGAGTGGACGTGCCACCTAAAACAATTCCCAACAAAAAACTCAACAAAAAGATCCAGAAAAATCTGACCAGGAAGGTCAAAATAGCCTGGCGGAGCAGTCGGCGCCTTAATTTTAATTTTGGTAAATTTATGCCCAGCTGGATTAGGTGGCTGAGACAATTCTAATCCTTTCGGATAATGTTGAGGTAGGGTTGTAAGAGAAACACTAGATCTAGATCTACGACAAGATTTTATGGAACCAAAACACGGTACGGGCAACTGATTTTTCCCCGCGAGTCTCCTTACGACTCGTGAACTACATCTGCGTGGATTTTGTAGGTGCCGGGGCATTTCGGGCCCGCCACTTCGGTCCGGAGACGGTGCGTTTCGGGTCCGCCGCTCGGGTCCGAGCGGGGTGCGTTTCAGCGCGTGCCCAGGTGCGTTTCGGGACATGCTCCGGTACGCTTCGGGTCCGCCGGCGATTTCCGCACGGCGCCTCCACGTGGAGCGTTCTCAGAATCCGATTTGCGTGGAGCGTCGTCAGAATTGGATCTCTCGACAGCGCGGAGCGTCCCGAGAATCCGATTTCCCACGGTGCTCCTGCGTGGAGCGTCCTCAGAATCCGATCTCCCGACAGTATCTCGCCTGAGCTTGTGAATAGAGATAGAGGCCTCGCCCCACCTTTGGGGTTTCCCAAGAGTAGGGGTACCTTTTTTGGGGATCCAAATAATAAGGATTAGAATATTTTTTGGGTCCATATTGGGGTCACCCTTTTCAAAGAAGCCACCATTTCTACTCTGGTCCCTTGGAATTCCTCAGAAGGCCCTCCTGCACCACGCGATTTGGTGTAGTGTCTAGAGAAGCTCCAACTGTTCCGAGAGCTGCAACTTAGACGTCGGAGGCCTACAGTGCGTCTTAGCACCGAACGCCCGGATTTCCACAGTCACCACAGCGCCCTCCTTGCCGTGCCTTGGCCGCTTCAACAAGGCTTTCCAACACGAAGGTAATATAGACCCTGAATTATGACAATATGATCTTCAAGTTACCATAATCATGCAAAGTATCTAGGAACATAATACTGGTAACTATTCAGGCTTCTACAATATCTTCACGCCATATAATTATACAAAGAATCTAAGAACACAATACTGGTACTTACGCTCCCGAGTAGAGCGCCCTGAGAAGCCTATTTCTCGACAGCGTTCCCGTGGAGTGTCCTTAGAATCCGACGTCCCGACCTGCGCGGAGCGTAATCAGAATCCGATCTCCTGACGGCTGTCCCGAGAATCCGATTTCCCGACAGCCCTCCCGTGTAGGGTTTTGTCAAAACCGGAGCTCTCGAATGTGGAGCGCCGCCCTGATATCTGATTCCGACGTTGCTCATCGCGGAAGCGCTGTTGAGCGAAAGCTACTTCAGCTCCTTGGCCAGGCATGACTTGCACGTGTACACCCATTCGTAGGAGCCGTCATCGTCCGTGATGGTCTCCTGGAAGTGCTCCAACACCTTCACGCTCTTCATGTTGTTCCATTTGTCGACATTGTTGGAGGCATTGCACTTCACCATGGGCCACTGCGGCGCCGCCCCTCCAGTGCTACTCGCCGCCGTGGACGTCAGCATGGCTGTCAGACCAACAGTCGGTCGGTCAAGTTAATGGCAAGGAGGAATTTATGGCCTGCTAACCAGCTAGACCCAACAAAAGTACAGGTGCCCAGCAGAACCACAGTCGGCCAAGTTAATGGCAGCGAGGAATATATGGCATGCTGAGAAAGGAGCCCCGTCTTAACGGACCAGAAAATCAACCCCAGTCTCCATAAACCCTGATCCCTAAAAATAAGCCCTAATCCCCTAAAGCTTGAATCCCTGAGACCCGTATCCGTAAACCCCAAATCCCTAAATCCCTTAAACCCAGACCCCAGAAGCCCAGACCCCCAACCCTAAACCCTAAAAGTCTGAATCCCTAAAAGCCCTAAAGCCTAAAAACCCTAATCCCTAAAAGCCCTAATCCCTAAACTCAATCTCCCTAAGAATGAAACCACAATCCCTAAAAGCCCTAATCCCAATTTATCAGAAAACCCCAACCCCTAAAAGCCCAAATCCCTAAAAGCCTGGGAACCATCCCGGAATCCCTAAAAACCAACCCCTAAACTCCTGAACCCCTTCAGGGCCCTTATCCCTAAACCCTTCACCCCAAATC
>CAJNIZ010043577.1:5796-36540 GCA_905231905.1 Symbiodinium pilosum | reverse complement strand
AGTCTCAATCCCTAAAAGCTTCAAACGTCGATCTAAACCCTAAGCCCAAACCCTAAATTCTAAATCTTAAACCATGATTCCATAATGCATCTGAAATGCCCCATTGTGTGCGTCAGAAACTCCCCTCACGTACGTCTGAAACTCCCCAGCCTCTGCCCTGAAATTTTGACCTGAAATTCGCGCCTGAAACTCCCCCCCCTGCGTCTGAAATGTATAACGCTCGGTTTTTTGTAATCCAAACGCTGCAATACTAGCTTCCGGACTGGTCTGGGGCCGGGGGGGAGAAAAAAGATGTCGGTATTCACATCTGCATAGTTTTCGTAAGCCCAAAAAATTGCAAGCGGACTGGTTTGAGAGAAGGTCTCGGCAGCCACCCACAGCTGCGTGGGTTTAACTTCACTGGCCTGTTTCACATAGACATAACTTAGAAGAATTAAGAGCCAATTCTAGTGTTCAGATTTTCTGAAATGTAGAGATGAATAGTTTACACACATCAGGAGGAAATCAGTGAATGAGGGTTGACGTTGATTTCTCCGGGAATGACTTAAACTGCTTCAAGCAATTTACGTTGATGTTGAAGACGATGAAGGTGATACGAAACCATTTAAAAGACATCAGCTGGCAGAAACTGCTTCAGACAATTATATAATGCTTAAAACGAAGAAGCTGATACTAAACCTGTTAAATCGTTTTACATGAAAAGGCTGACGTTCGAAGGAAGTCCCGTCACTGTCAAATTGCAGGGTCTCTTGCAAAAGACCTCTCACATTGATGTTCTTGATATCCACAGCATATCACAAGCGCACCTCACTTGCTTGGACTTTGTTGACGTGGCCAGGATCATGCAGAAGCCTCAGGATTACAAACGCGATAGCAGGCCTGGCTTTTCTGACTAGCTTCCGCTAAGTTGCGCGGCATATTCACCTCCTGTGGTGGCCTCCCGCATCTCGAGAACCAGTTTGGTGTCCAGTGTGCGGCCCAACATATTGAGCATGTCCTTGGATGTCATGAATTCCGATTGCTCACTGCTGGCAAGTCCAGGTCTCTTTACAACATTTTTGCACGCAGAGTCTCCGCGACGCTCCGAATGTCCTCGACCCATATTCGAATCCTGAGCTCGTTGCAGTTTGCATCACTTCGAGGCCTGGTTGCACTTCGCACTCCTGGGGAAGCAGCTCTCCAGGCCATTTGTGCACGCTGCCTTCGCTCATGCGAATCTGGGATGGGCCGAGGTGAGCCCAAAGCCTGAGCTCTGACATCAACACATCATACAGAATCATACGTCAACACTCAATGCCGATCAAAGCTCTTCCACTTTGCTATTAGAGAAGCTCGCCAACAGATTCTCGATAGCTCTCGATCGCACCAAGGCCATTGACCCAGTAGTCCTTTGCATCCTTGCTCATGTTAGTTGCTCGACACAAGTAGAGGTGTTAACCTTTGACAGCTTTGCTTCCGTGGAATACTTTCATGTAGACTCATATCGACTCATTTGGATTGCTCTGGTAGGCTGACATGGCAGAAGTACGTGATGTTCTGGGTGATTGCAGAATGCCAACCCAGCCACCACAAGCTTGGGCACGGTGAGGTCAATGTGCCCTGCTCAGCATGGTACACAACAAAAACCCAGGAATTGCTGTTCTAGCTTGCTTGCATTTTTTGTAGCACAGGGCCGGCCACTGACAGTTTGCCTATCAGCCTCGGTAATTTCAGGCGGATGCTAGCCTCCTAATTCTCACTTGCACTACTATTATGATTTATAATCGCTGTTCTCCCCAGCAGAATAAAGGTACAATGAAAGCTTCTGTGCTTCAAGGACGGAATTATTCGGAAGAGTAATCCTGTCAGAAATTGTGGCAATGGACATGTAGCAATGGCAGTTGTGCTGGTGTTAATCCTGGTTGCGGTCGTGATCATGCCGCGAGGACAAAATTGCGAATCGAAATGGTCAAGTATCAGAACCGCCTAAGAGGCAAAGGGCGGAAGTCAGATCCTATAGGCGGGTACCGAGAATCAGTGACAGAACATCAAAAACGCAAGCAGGAGGTCGCGAACCATCAACGCCCAAACGTCAGAGCGCCGAAAGCCACGTTGCGAACAAAAGAAGCTGAAAACAGTAATGCAACAAGTTCTCCGGGAGCTTTGGCATTTTCTGTCCGCAGGGCCGTGCCATGCTGTGCCTTTCCACGCCCGTCCCGTGCACCCTGTGCTAAAGACATTTTCCGGCCTAGAAGTGGCAAGGAGTCCTTCGGTGCCGGTTGTGAATGCACATCTCTGCCGCCAGTTCCAAGAACCAACTTGCGATACCTTAGCACTTTTTGGGCTGGCATCAAGTGCACTATCGTGCGCCGTCGAATGTAAAGATTGGATCCAGGATGTCATGGTCTTACAAGATGCAGGGTGCTCGCCTGCAATGTCTCTTTCATTTTGGGGTGCTTCAGCTAATATTCAATACAGCCAAAGGTCCATTCCGGTGCTCGTTCAGGAAGGAGCCAGTACTGAATGCAGCTCCTGCGTAGATATGTTTGACTTGCAAGCTCAGCATGTCAACCTGGATCATTCAAGACAAGATGCTGGTCCGGAGCGCACATGTCCTTCAATCTGTGCATTTAGTGAAGATACATGCTCAAAAAAAAGATGGACTTCCCAAGCGGGGCTGATGAACGGAGGTCAACCTTGCCACTTGCAGCCTCCTGATAGACAAGTCTCGTGACATGTCTTTCCGACTCGCTTCAGGACCTCCATCATGACGAGAAAGCGCTCCAGGTGCCAGTGTTGATCCAAATGGCTGCAGAACAATGAAAACATCTTCGTCACGGCACAGCTTCGTCTCACAATGCTTGCGCTCGCAGTGAATGCTTCTGCCAGTTGCCTTCAATCAGACCTTCTCGCCGTCTCTCCTTGCTATGGATTGAGGTTAAGCTTGCGGACTTGCTTCAAATTGCACAGAAAAACTCGCATGCTTCCTAGCATGCTGGTCCTTGATCCACTCCATGAAGCTCCTGAGCTTCGGCAGGACAGTGCAAAATCTGTCGGGAGACTTTCCCAAGGCTTGCACTCAAGGCCAGGCCGCAATGCTACTCCGCAGTCGTACCTCAGATGCATCCACTCAAAACGAAGAGTCTGAGCATGATGGCTCGTCTGCGACCCAGACAACTTAAGTAACTCGTTGAAAAGCACTTCCATGATTGCAGGAGAAGCGGTTGTCCTGATCTTGCCCTCTTTATTCTCGTTTGATTTTGCGCATGCCTTGCCAGCATCTGACAAGAACGAGGGTCGGGCGTCGTTGCTTTGGGCAAGGCTCCCACGTCGATTGGCACCCGAAAGTCAACTGACAGGACTGCGTCATGCGAGAGTGATCGTCATGCCCATTCTGAAATTCACTTCCGTGAGCTTCCGGAAGCAAAAGCCGCTCAGGTCACTGTGAGCTGGGGGCTGTACCAACTCTCAAGTTCCTGTTGTGGTGGACGCCCTTGCAGCAGACCCGCACCTGGCACACACACTCTGGCCAATAACATGTTTGGGGCTGAGCCCCTCAAGTCATAACTGCTATGCTGAGCAAGCCAAGCTGTGAAAGCTGGGAGGCATAAAACAGTCCGGCCAGACCAGCGTCTCATCCAGGTCAAGGACGAGCCTTCTCACAGCTGGCTCGGGTTCAGGAATGAAGCGTTTGAACTGCCGCTTAGGAATTGGCAACAGCGGTGCCCGCCGCCGCGCGCTGCCTGTCATGATGCGAGTCCAAGCTATGTTAACCAAGAACCAAGTGCACACAAAATATGATAGCCGAAATTCATGCCTGCAGCTGCTCTCACTGCAGCCGGCGTGAAAGCCATTGCCACTCTGGGCACATGGCGGAGCAACGGGACGCAGACAGAAAGATGGAGTGGCCGTGGACAATGCAGGATGCTCATCGCGGTGCCGTCATATTGCAGTGCTTTGTCTGGAACTGCCACTGAACAAGTGGGTACTACATCGAAAAAATAGTGCACAGCAGCTTGCTCCGCATGTTCGTTTGTCATAAGCGAAGCCAGTACGGCTGCCGCGCTAGGCTTTCTCAAAACAGGTCACAGGAACCCGTGATAATGCTCAAGTCAAATCCAACAAACTCGCTCTCCGAAGTGCTTGCAAGTCGATTTTAGAATCTGTGAGATCTGCACTTTTTACGTTGCTAGTTCGCACAACCTGCCTCACTTGTCCTTGGCAAGGCCTGTACAAGGTCTTGGGAAGGAACGCAGGCACAGAAAGGCCTATGTCCCAGCATCCATGAACACAACACCAGATTACAGTATTTTTGTCTGATTCTATGACAGCTCGGGGTTGGCGAGCATGGGGGTTAGAGTTCGAGGCGCTGAGCCACTTTATCGGTGTTTCCCCATACACGAGCTGCAACCACAGGCAAGCACATCTGCAGCAAGTGCTAGTTGCTTGCGGTTTACGGCCCTTGCATGTCCATAAAAACTTCAAGCAAGTGGCAGTGCTGCAGACCCAGTGAAAAATGCGTTTCGGCTGTTGCCATGGCCTGTTGCAGTTGAGAATCTTAAAGTGAGAGGCCAAAGGCGGAAAATCAAACAGCCTAGAATAATTATTCGCTGAATTCCGCAGCTGCTGGGCGATTGGCCACATCTGAGATCCTCATAATATGGACCCTCCCTCCCACTATGCGATGGCAGCTTGCCAACATAGGTGTTCCTAGTGATGAAACACTGGCCCGGACCTCAGCCTCGCGCCTCCTTGGAGCAGAGCCATGTTGCGTTACGCAACAAGACCCCTCTCCCGCGGCTTTGGAAGGCTGCAAGCACACAGCTGAAGAAGGCATGTTGCCTCCAAATGTATGGACAATGCGAGATGCATGCGGTCAGATTTAGTGCTGCTACCGGCAGCAGCACTGCACTAACACCTTACTGCGGGGCTTCAAATCACATTGCTAGCTCTTTCGCATCAGCCGGTGTATCAGAAGCCGATGGAAGGCCAGTTCACCTGCAAAGCTGAAACAAAGCGCCTTGGCTTGGCAAGGTCTGTCCATGGTTGGCCTTCCAGCATACAGCTCTTCCTCTACAGACCCGACCGCAAACAAGCGATGGACCTCAGCTCAACTTTGTCAAACGCTTCTTGATGCTTATAGACTGAGGAGCCTGCATGCACAGTCTTTTCTTGTGGATACCGCCGAACCTTGAACAGAAGGCACCAGCCAAAGCCTGTCACATACCTTGCATGGAGTCATGGAGTGCTCAGCAGCTTCCTGGGTCCGGAGCGCGGCCAATGGCTTGCGCCTCGAAAGCCAACATCTGCAGTCGGGAGATTGAGTCCTGAAGGCAAAACGCATGAAATGATTGTGCTACCTAGATCGCGTTGGAACGTGCTTCCTGCTTTCAAGTTCAGCACGAGAATTCAAAATCAAGCCATGGTCAGAATAGAGTTGGGCTGCAGCTGCATGCTCAAAGTGGTTGCATTGCAGCCATGCAAGAGCGTAACCAAAGTTCAGTTGGATACCATGGCCGGCCTGGCTTGTAGCAGTGGGTGTGCAGTACGGGTGCACAATCACCACGTGCCGCGCCATCTGGCAAGCTTAGATCCATCTGAACGGGGATTCTCCTCCTTTACCCACCCGCTGCCTGTAGGTTGATGCCCGAAGAGTGACGCTGGCTGGAGAGGAGTAGCACCTGCTAGCAAACCAATTTTCTTCGTTTACATTACTAACTACACTATCTTGCAGATGTCCCTAAACTACTAGAGCTAGTTCCAGGCAGGGCTAAACTTGAACAAACTCCCTGCAACAGCTCTAGAATGCATTCTGATAAGCAGCGAAGTCATGTAGGAGTATACGAATTTCAGATCTGTTGCAACATGTTTGGAAGCCGTGTCTACATGAGAAGCAAAAGAGATCAGTCAAGTTATTGCAGCATCACTTGCGCCCCACCCTCACGTTAATAAGCTTGAAAATGCTTGAAAGCTGTTTGCTCACACCAGTCGTAGCGCCCTGCGAACCCTGTTCCCACCCTGGGCTCCCACCCTGGGCTCATCAGGGCTACCAAAACGGCTCAGCACATCCATCGTTTCCCGCAGCTCACCCACCTGCCAAACCATCTGTTTGTCAACATGGACATTAGTCGAAGTGCTCAACTGCAAACGGACATTCCAGGGATTGCTTCTGCTCAGGGCAGCACAAGGGCCAAGGCTGGAACACCCTGCTGCAGCAGCACCTCTTGCAGGTAGACCTTGGGACTCATATGTCAAGACTTTTGTTTTGGAGGCGGCGAAGCAAAATGATCCAAAATCTCGAACTTCAGGACATTTTGCGATGGACTTCTCAATTACCCATGCTGGCGTTCACTTGATGAAAGCTGCTTTCACGACAACAAAGGTCGTCCATCAATCAGCTTCTGAGATTCCCGTTGCGAGACTGCGCTCTCTTTCACCCTTGCGGATGCTACATGGCCTCGTTTCTGCACCCAACTCTTGCAATGGGACTTAAACGGAAATCTGCCAGCCGCAGACTGCTACAAGGCCAACAACGACAACGGCGTTCAAAGACAGGATAAATTTGACAGACAGCTGGCGCCCCCCCTCGTCTTTCCTCCATTGATCACTCTGCAAGCCGCAGCAGAGGGAGACCATGTGGGGATGGAGCAGCAAAGGGAGAAGTTCTGGCCGAGTGATTCGCGCTGTCATGGGTCGTCCGCCAGTTGTCTTCCCTGGCGGTCCAGTTAGAGCCACCACCGAGCTCCGGCTTGGTTGCTTGCACATTTGCTGGCTGCCTCTGCCTGAAACAAACAAAGACAAAGAAACAACTAACAATTCAAAAACAAAAGAACCGAAGAAATACTGTCACCACTCGGCCACCGCACAGAGTTCGAGCAAAAACCTATGCAACAAGGAAAGACTTCCCGAGCGCAATTCAAAGCTGATGTGTTATCGTACTTCTGCACATGTTGCCTGCAAGTGCTGGAGCATGGAAACTAAGCAAACACGCCAAGCCGAAACAAACTTAGGAGCCAACCACATGAGTCGCCCATTGCGTGTACACAAGCACTCGCTCCTGCAGAGTGCAGCATGCCTGCGTAACACTCCTTGAGGTGATGTGAGATTAAAGTAGATATTGCTTGGAAGCAGGAGACTCATATGAGATCATAATAGAAGATATTGACAAGCAGCGAAAGGGAATGCTTTCAGGTACACTTTTCAAACCGTTCAATAGGAGAGGCAGCGCAGACCTGCAGTAGCCTGCAATGCACAGCTGCTTTCTTTTCGGAGAACCTTAACAACCTTCAGGCCTTTGGTCAAACACTGCTAGGAGCTTCAAGAAATGCTTGGAGCTTGCAACTTGTTTTGATGATCGAATGACTGGCTCATGCTTCATTCATGGCACAACTGGAAGCAAATGGCCTCATCCCCAGAAGCCAACAGCTCCCGCAACAGAAAAAGCAAGCGCTGCAGCTTGGAGGGCAGCACCTGAGGAAATTGCTGAAAACATGGAGCGAACTCGCGAAGCCATCAGCCGCCTCTCGCTGAGAAGCCACCTCTAGCCCCTGCCATTGATAGGAGCGCGAGACAGTGAATTTTCCAGAAAGAGAGCATGCCTGAGCTTCGCCTCTCCTGTCCACGTCATCACCACTACCTAGGTCTTGACGGCATCCGTCCACCTTCCTTGATTTGTGCACTAGTGCTACTCGTGCTACCTTCTGCCTTTGAGCATCGCACCTGTCAGCAATGCGGCTGTGTTTTTGGCTTCTGCCTTTCGAGCACATCCGCACTGAAAATGTCTGGTTGCAGCACATCTGAATCTACATGCATTGGAAGTCGCTCTGCTTGGCCCTGCGTGCCTCATCGTCCACTGCATCCTCAGCCGGCTCTGCTCTGCCAGGCGCACGAAAGACAACCACGTCGAGACCTCTGCAAGTTTGGAATCTGTATTTCCCACGGCCAACATCTTACTGTCTGCTGCTTTGGCACGGAAGACTGACACCCGGCACATAGGACCTGTCTTTCTGTATTCTCACAGGTGCCACGCTTGCAAATGTCCTTGCTACAGTGGCTCGTTAGCGTCCAAATTGACAAGGGCAAATGCAGAATGAAACAGACTTGTTGCAGGCACTTACTTCAGTTGTGCGTACGCTGCCTTCCTGAGCTCCTGACAGCCAAAGGTCGGATCCATGCCCGCCTGTCCAGAAGACAAGTGCACAGCACGGAAAGCACCGCCAGGCTCTGCCAAAGATACCCTTACACTGAAAATGGTTAGCACCCATCCACATGTTCCAACACACAGCAAAAACCACTTCGATTGGAGCGTTCCCTGATGTGCCTGCTGCTCTAGGCAGGCCCGGCACAAAATGTGAAAACCTCAGCAGGCTTCGAGGTCCAGGCAGGAGTTGCGGTATATTCTCGCTGCTGCCACCGGGAAAACTGTGTCCCAAACAGTCCGGCAGTACTGCAAACGCTTCCGTTTCTGCTCCAGACTGGCACCAGCGCAAAGCGAGACTATGCAAGAATGAAATGACTGTGAAATGACTGCCCACCTGAAAGCAAACGGGGCAGTGTGCCTCGTTCCTGCCCGGTGCAGCTCACAGCATGAATTTGCGCACTGAAGGAGCATTCGATATCTCACCGCGGCAACCAAGAAAGGCAGGAAGGGGTGGTGAAGGTGCTGAGGCCTTTCCAGAAGTGCTCGCATCTGTCTGGCAAATCGAAGGGAGCGCTCACAGCGGTCCCGCTCACCTCGCAAGGCCTGACGCTGGCACTGCTTTAGCCCTGATCAGCTTATTGCAGGGCAAATGATAATTTGCTCAGAAGCCGTTGCGAAGTCCAAAGTTTGCAGGCACACGCAGCCGCCCGGGCAGTTAATCAAGTTTACAAAACAAGGCTCAAACATACCCTGCAGTGCTTGCTGGTGCGACTCTGGACTTGAGGCACTTGCACGTTTGCTGAGGGTGCCTTGAGCTGCCTGTGCAGCGCCGTGTCAACAGCATCGTCTGCAATGAAGGCCTGAAGCGCTCAGACAAAAGATAGTTGAAAGCTTCGCGCTGAGTACCGTCCCTACTCTATTAACTACTCTGGTTCAGAAAGGTTCACTTGGCTCGGGTGGCTGTGTATAGTAAAAGGCTTGAATTGGCTGATCTTGAGCGGCAAGGCACGGTCACACACATGGAGAATAAGCATGACAACAAAACACCTCATTGCACAAAGCAGGTCCAGACAAATCTATCCTGAGAACCATTCCCAATGAGCCAAGCGTCGGAGACCAGGCCTTCCTCCACATCCTTGTCATCTTCCGGACTGTCCTCTCATGTTGCAAGCCAAGGTGGTGTTAAGCTGTGTTACTTGTGAAGAACCGCCAAGCAACCTGCGCAAGCAGCGATACTTGCGCCGTGATCACACAGTTCACTTTCAAAGCGGAGATGATGGAGTTGGCCAAACGGCGGCTGATCATGCAGGCTGGAATTCCTGGCGATGTGCATGAGGGCCCTCATTGAAGATTCAGCACAGCAGTCGCTTGATCCAACAAACTGAAGAATCATGCTGACTGCTGATATTCATTGAAGACTGCTCTCAAACGTTCAATGCAAATGGTAGCAAGCCTGGTGGTGATCGCTCATGAGGATAGCCGAAAGGTCTCTCACCTTCCCTTGCAGCAAAGATCACGGCAATCGCCCCTGCTGCCTCACATCTGTCGTCTCACGATCACGCAGAACAACACATCTGCTGCTTTGCTGGTTTGGTTCCACTGTTCAACAGGCAGGTCAACAAGCAACCCATCCGGCCATACAGCAGGCTTACAGAAGGGGCACATCTCTGTCACTTTCTGAGGTCTCATATGGTCTCATGCTATATGATTTAAGGTCATTGGCAAGTGCGCCTGCGCAGAGCTGGTCACCGATGCAAAATCGCCATCTGCAGGCTCATCATGAAAAGCGACACCAGCTGGGCCAACGCCGTGTGCCACAGCACCTGGGTCACCAACCCGCCCTCCGCCGCTCCGCTCAGAATGAACAGGCACCAGGCGTTTCAAAACAACTCTGGCTCGGCTCACGGCCTCTGTAGCTCCGGCTGGGCAGCAGGGCCTCAAAGCTTTGCTCAGTGCTTTGCTCATGCGCTCAAGTCAGTCATCCGTGAGAAACAACCTCGAACAGGCGGAAAGCGTTGAACGAAATTACAAGCTGCTGAGGACGAGGCATTCCACTCCGCCGCACACGCGGGCTCAGAGGCCTAGATTTGGAAACTTCGGGATTCTAAGAATTCGGCTTTGTGATCTTGCCCGCTACAGCACTCACTGCCATCAAGCCATACCAAGCCACAGTGCTGCCATCCTCCAAACCTTCCTTGGAAGCATGCGAGAAAAAGATCTTCTCTTGGGGTTATGTAGGGGTATATAGGAGTTATATAGGGATGATAGTAAAGAAAATGGAAGCTACAATTCAGGGTTTAGGGTTGTCCGCAGGGAATACGGCGTAGCATGCAACAGGGGTGACAGCGGCAGCTGGAAGAGAAGGCTGACTACCAACAACGATGTCAGCAGCAACACCATCATAGCGGCTGCGGGTGATGACATCTATGGTGAGAAGTTTAGGAATAGATCCACCCTGACATCGCGGAAGACACATCATTATCCCGCACAACCAACTGCTTTCGGTGGGGACATGCCTGTTCTGCAAATTTCCCCTGCTCGCAAGCTAACGAAGCGAAAGATGAGAGTCGGGCATCGCTGCTTAGGCTGACACTTGCAAGTGCAAATTTGCCGTTGTTGCTCATCAAGATCTGGCTTGGAGGTTCCGAAAGTGCCCTCTAACTGCCCCCAATTCCAAGTATCCGTTGACATTGCCATTGCAAACAGGATTTCTTGTTGTATACAATTGCCGGCACATGTTTCATGAGCAAGACAGATTTCATGGACGGTTTCAACACCAGGCCTACGTAAGTAGTTCCTCAAACGAGCTTGCTTACGGGGCCGGTTTCTCATACCAACTCATACCTTCAGAGCGTCAGCAGAGCATGGCAGCGCAGTGCTACTGAACTTTCGAGGGCAGGAGGCAACTCCGAGGTGCCCCCCAATCCCGCACCCCCGTGCCAAACATCCGTTTTTTTTTATGACTAGCCGTGACTAGCAACTTTCAGAGCTTTCACCTGCCGCCCGGTGCCTTAGAACATGTCTCCTTTCTTCACCTGTGACGTGCTTGTCTTACTCTTGATCTAGAGGCTCTATGTTGTTCACCCCCCTCACCTTGGCTGGAGCATAAGAATCAATTTTTTGAGTTTCAAGGGGTGGCATGGCTTCAAGGGCCACCAGGGCCGGCTGTTCCTTTCATTTCTTCTTCCTTCCTTGCAGCTTTTTCAGTCCACACGAAGGTCGGGTCTTGAGAATAGCGTTACAAGTAGCTGCTTTGAGTGCCTAGGGATGTAGAAAGATGATGACCTCAAAGGGAGCAAATTTCTCGTCTGAGCGCGACAGGAACCCATAAAGTCATAAATCATGACAAAGCGACTACGACCACGCGCACCGTCTCAACGGCAAGAAAGGACAGGTCCGGAGCCATCGAAGCATCGCCTGCTGCCAGTTGATAGCGCAAGCCTTGCTGGTTCTCGGTCGCCTGCGCAACTGCAACCTAACATCGTGACAAAAGCTATCTATACAGGCAGCTCGTTTTGTTCATCAATACTTTGCTGCAGTAAACAGCTTCGTGGTGCTGTTGCTGGCAGGCCTCCAATTTTTGGATGTCTTTTGCAAGCTTCTCCAGTTTTTGCTGGCTGCGCTGGGCAACGGTGCCCTCCCAGTCTGCCAAAGCATGCTCTGCAGGTGGCAAGAGGGATGTGCCCACGCAGTTGTGCCTTGGATCTTCTACGAACGCTAGGTGGAAAACAGAAACACTGAAGTATTGGATCATAAGCTTCGGGCCAGCCCATTTGCAAAAGCAGCTGATCTCTTTCCTGCAATGCAGCTGCACCATTTTGCTTGATACAATTTGCTCCATGCCCTGCCTGAGCAGCAGCAAAGGCCGTGCCGGCACCGAAGGACAACAGCAGAACGCTGTCCTAGCAGGGATGGCACCAAGAGCTACCCACGCCCATGAAATCTGACAGGATTGACCATAAGGAGCTGCATAGCGGATGCGGACACTGCAAGCTCGTGTCAACACACTTCTCTGCTTCCACCGGCTCCAGGACGAACCCAGCCAGGTTGGCCACGGCAACATCAGTGCTCTCCCGCGGCCGTAGCACCACACCCTGGCGCACATTGAAGGCTGCATGTGGCTGCATGTAACTGGATGTGATCAACTTGGTGCTTCCGAAGAAACCCCTTATGCGGGGTTGAACACATTTGCAGGACTATGGCGGTTTTTTGAGGAGCGCTCCGCCTAGATCGTACATCCCAGCCCGTCTAGTTCGTAAAGTTAAGGCTCTGAAATCAATTTTGTCTCTTTTGGAATCGGCCTCATTGTGCCACTCCAAAGCTGGTCGAGGCAAGCAAGCCCAGGGAGGATCAGCCAGGAAGCGAGTGCGGATCAGGTGAGCTAGCTGCGGAAAGCCTGCACTTAATCCAAGCAAAACGCACATAGTGATCAGCGTTACCTGCCTGTCCATTCGGACTGTCGCCAGGCCACGTGCCAGTTGCGGCGCCCAAGCAGCAGCGGCCCGATCGACTCCAGGTGCGAAGGAGCAGTACCGCAAAGCAGCCAAATCGCAGCCCCTTGGTTTGACGCCCGCTCCAGCTGAGCAACCACATCAGGAAATTGCCCTCTTAGCCACCATCATCCCGAAAGCCATCAGCTAGATCAAGCAAGGATTGCCAGATCTCGGCTCCAGGGCAATCCTTTTCAGGTCCACATCAAGATCTCCCCAAATGCGAGCAATGAGGCGCATCGTTGCTGTTTCAGAGCAGCAGATCGCATGCGTTTCGATACGTGGGCTGATAGAGCTTTGAGCAAGGGTAATATTCATACATGAATGAACTTGGCAGAGCACTGAGTGTGAATAGACCTCATGTCACAATCATGTTCTCGAATGTCATGTTCATATCTGTTGTTCTTCCCACCGACATGGCGAAGCTCACCGGAAGTCCTGCGGCTCATCGATCACAAGACGCTTCCATTTGCCAGCTTCGAAAACCATGCGATCCACAGACTCATAGTCTGCAACCTACATGGTCAAGGCATATCTCAGCTCTTCTCGAGGCCGTTACCAGGTTCACCTTCCTGAAAAAACAATTTGTGGAAGCACGGTTTTTTCAATGTGGATTTCATGAGGCAATGTTGACTCACAGAGCGCACGTGGTGGACTTGTCTGGCACGAGCTAGACGCATCACCCTAAAGATCAAAATTGCGAAAAGATCGCCATTCTCCTGGAAGCGGCTGGACCGACTGAAACAAAGAGGCATGCATGTATGAAACATTTAGTGATGTTCGCAACTGCCTTGCGGCGAGAAGCATCAGCTCGCTAGTATGGTACATTGTCGGAAGCCATGGGGTGTAGCAGCCGTGGGGGGTCACTGGAAACTTCTCCCGGGGACCCTTTGCGATTTCTCCCGAGGAGTGTCACTTGTGACTTCTCGAACACGTGAATTCCCTACAAAATTACCGCAGATAAAAGTTTATGGTCGTCCAGGGTACACAGTTTGAGGCCTAGAGTTCAGGTGGTGCCTGTGGTGGAGGGCGGTGGGGTGAAGGGAGAGGGTTGGGATTAGAGTTGATGGATTGAAGTTTCTAGGACTATCTAGGGTTGGGGTTTAGGTTTGTTGCAGCTGGGGTGACGGGCTTAGAAAAAGCGGTTCAGGTACACAGGTATACGCAGGTGCGCGTGATAGGGTGTAGAGTCCAAGCTTAGGGTTTGGGGGCTTGGGGTGATACGGTCTAGGGTTCGGATTCATTTTGTAGGGCTATTTTGAAGAATTTAAGCGTCAGGGACGAGGGTTTTGGGATTAGGTTGATAAACCAGGCTGTAGGGCTGTAGGCTGTACAGGGTTGAGATATAGGGTATTTGGTCCAGGGTTATGGTTGCGGTTTTCGGGCTCACGGTTTGGGCTGAATATTCTCCATGAAAACTGGCTTGGGCTGGCGTGTTTTCGGGGGCTCGGCAAGGGGGTCAGGGTTGCACCCCAGCCCGGAAAGGGATCCCTTGCCAAGCATCCGAAAACATCCCAGCTCAGGCCAGTTTCCAGGGAAACTACTCATGTAATTATTTCCCGGAAAAGGGGTTCCAGTTGCTCCCGAAAACTGTCAACGGTCATGAGAGCCCTACACCCTAACTTCCACAACCGAAAATCCATGAAAATCCTAAGCCCTGACCTGAACCACGTACAATCATCCGTAAGCCCTAAATACACCCCAGGCGTGAGAATCCAGAACCCTTACCAAAACCCCTACACCCTAAGGCTTAGGATTTCGTGGGATGGGCCGATGTTGAGGGCTCGTAGGGTTCTGGGTAGGGTTTTAACGATTTAGGGTGAGGGTTTAAGGCTTCTAAGCTTTTCAGGTGGAACCCATTTTGTGGGGAATAATTGCGTGACTATTTTCCCTGAAAACTGGCCTCGACGGGTGTTGTTCCAGTTTCTTTAAAGGTTTCGGGTTGGAGTCGAAGGTACATGGTCTAGAGTTAGGCTTCACAGTTCAGAGCTAGAAGTTTAGGGAGCAGGGGGTGTCGGCATAAGGTTTTAACAGTAAGGTTTAGGGTTGTTGCTCGAATTCTTTTTTCAGGCCTTAGACGGGGGTTGTGTCAGGGTTCAGGGTTTATGGCTTAGGGTCAAAGGGCATACATGTATTGGGGCTAGGGGTTTCAAGAAAGGGGGTGATGTACTAGGTTTTTTGGTGTTCGGGTGTGGGATTGTTGCGCTCAGGGCTCACTGGTTGAAGGTTTCGATGGTCTTTAAGGTTAGACTTACTGTTTAACTGTTTAATGTCTAGGGTTATGGGTTCAAGGTATACCGTCTCGAGTTTTGGATCACGGTTTAGGGAGTTCCCCTTTCCACTTTGCATGCTGATTTCCTTTGGCTTTCGGGTTTAGGGTTCAAGGTAGGGTTGTTGGGCTTTAGGGCCAAGGCCATGGTCTGGGTATGGTTTACGCTTAGTGTCCAGGATATGGGGTTTAGAGCTTGTAGATATGTAGGCTTTAGAGTTTGGGATCAGGGATTCAAGAATTCGGGTTTGGATGTAGGGCTTTGATATGATTTGTGATTTGGGTCAAGTTTCAGGGTTCAGGCTTTAAGCTTTAGTTGAAAGTTTGGGGGTGAAGGTATACGGTGTATCGCTAAGGTTCACGAGGGAGGCTTAAGCTTTATGACAAAGGTTTAAGAAATCGCATTCATAGAGTACGGTATGGATTACAGCGTTGAGGTTCAGGTTTAGGTTGGGTGCAGTTGGGTTCAGTATCTGGTATACGGTTTAGGATTAGGATTTAGGCTCCTGGATTGTGCACACGATCGAGGGTTTAGGGCTAGGCTTTAGGGATTGGATTGGGGTTTACGGTTGAGGGTTTTCAGAGTTAGGGTTTAGGTTCTTTAGGGTGTACGAGGAACACTCGCACGCAACTGTGGAGAGTCGCAGAATCCGGGGTCTAAAAACGACACAGCTCTGCACTTCACAACGACAAAAACTGAGAAGTCACCAGCGAATCGGGAGAAGTCACGAGTGAGCCCTCTACCAACCTCGACACCACTTAGACGTTGTTCTCCAACCTAAGATAACGGCTACGTGAATATCTTGTTAGGCCAGGCCTGGCCACATTGACGTTGGTTCTTCTAGCCAGAATTCCAAAAAGGGGTCTCACAGGTTGACCAAGCATGCAGTCGCACCTACACTGGCGCAATCTCTTTTTTGAGTACCTGACTTGCTGTGTTCTTTGCACACCTTCCCAACAACCAAAGGAGGTTTGACTTAGGTGCGCAGGTCTTCAGACGATAGCTCGGCCACAGCACCAGCATGAGCGCGGGAACTCTAGCTTTGTGATTGTACAGGCAACCCCCGCTCAGAATACACCAGGCGTTAATCACAGCATTCGGCAAGCAATTTCCAATCATCCGCAGCAGCAATCTTGCATGCTTGCTAGGCCATTCAGCAGAGAAAACTCGAAACGATTCAACAAGTCTCACCACATTGCTCTGAAACAATGCAATCATATACTGCTATAACACGACTAGCTGCAAAAACAAGGCCATCAAAAAATCGAGCCTCTGTGTCGAGGGCACCTTGGCCTTCAAGCTCTTCATGCCACTGGCGCACCAAGTGAGCTGGACACACGATCCTTGCCAACAGCACGATTGGAGGCTTCATGATCCAAATCAGCAACTCTTCCTGGGTTCGCCTCATTGAATTCCCAAGTCCCAGGGTGCACTTCCTCATGTTTGAGCCCTGGCTCAGACTTGGCTTTGGCGGTGTTGGCAACGGCCGTCGAGCCGGAATGGCCTGGTTCAAGGTTTCTGTCAAGGCCTGGCCTAAGCATGATTTGCTATGCATCTGATTCTTCCTGCACGAAACAAGAAAAGCCACGCTTGTGCACCCTGCTGTATCAGAATAACACTTGCCAGCCGGTAGACTTGGGCACGCTCAGATTTGCTTGAAAACGGCGATGTCATGTTTCCCTCCTGCCTGCGGCTTCACTTGGTTTCCACAAAGCCGCTGTATCCAGCTCCCCTTGCCGGCAGTGCTCTGTAGTTTTGCTGTCGGCAGGCTTTGTCAAAACAATTCACTTTGCCGTCCGGGCACCCAAGTGTTCAGGTCGCAACTTTCAGATGCTCTGCCTTGCGTGCTGGTACACGTACTGTGTCCCATGCAGTCACTGCTGTCCTATGAAGTCTGAAAGGCAGGCGTTCAAGCGAGCGACTTTGCAGCACCGTCTGGGTGGGAAGACTCTGCGCAGCGAGGGCCGCAACAATACGAGTCTTGCCTTAACAAGGCAGCAAGCGTTTTGAGGATACCGCTTTCACCAAACTCCCACCCTCCACCTGAACCAGGTGGGTGTGCCACAACACCGCCACACGGCAGCGGCAAATCGTATGAGGAGCCGAGATTTGCGCCAGCGAAATGCAAAGGAGTTACCTGGTTCAGGATAGCTCTGCAACGCACTCTGAATCGAGAAACCATGGAACACTGGAAGCACAACGGTCGTCAATTGCACCTGCAAGCGCTGTGCTCCTTTCTGCTCAATGCTCTGCATCCATGCCACTGTGGAAACCTGCGGAGTGCAACAAGGAAAGTCTTTGCTGACCTAAACAAGAGGAAACACCTCTACAGGCCAGACATGCTTCGCCGTACGGCAAGGAGGATCACAGCAAACAAGCATCTCTCTTTCAAAGCCAGTTGCCTGATGGGGGAAGAGACCGCTGTGATGCAGGGCTGTGTTGTGCAGCTCCTGTTCCGGTGGCCTGGAGAAGCAGCAATCATAGATTCATCCCACCCCCTGAAACGAATCAGCGAGTCGGCGTGTGTGGGCATTTGCAGTTTTGCACTTTGGCCACGGGAAGGCCTCTCCAGAAGACTCTCCATAAAGTCACCCGACATGACCTCCAGAGCTTCCAGTGGAATTGCTGTCTCTGGTCCCTGTGAAGCGTGCTATGGGGATGAATGCGGCAGCTTGCAGACCTGCTCCAATAACGAAAGACCTTTGCGAAGAACACTTAGGTTTCAAGCATCTTCTCACCGCCTCCGAAGTTGTGGGCCACTTGGCAGCAGAAGGAGATGCCGCCGCAGCATGGAGGAACTCCGAAAGCCGCTTCCTCTGAAGGCCTGCAAGCTGCAGGATGCCGCAGGCCCAAATCCACTGCTACAAACATTGACCTGCACAATCAAGCGTACCTGCGTTGCCCAGCATCGCAGCGTGGCCGATTTGGGCAAGAACTTCTGTGGCCGCAATCTCATCAACCACGGTCACCACACGCACATCGCCCTCAAAGCCCGGGATGGCAAAGATACGCAGCGTCCCTGCACCACATACCAGAATTACGTCTGCGCCCTTCCGTCAATGCTGCTGCAAGTCAAATCTGTCAGGCTGCGCCTTCCCGAATGTCCTCAAAGTCCAAGCGTTGAACGACGGATGGTGCTAAACCATATCGAACCTCTGCGAAAACCTGACACCACGAATCACCCCCCTCTTGTCTAGGGTCGAGACTTGCATGCTCAGTCAAATGTGAACCCCTTTGGGCCTCGTTGCTGATTAAGGCAGGCTCGGGAAAGCCTTTGCTGGCAGGAACCAATTCACAGTTGTTGACAGGGGAAACCTGGTCCCCCAAGGACGCAATCCATGGGCTTTGGCTGCAAAGACTGTTCCCCTGCCCCCCCTCCCCCAGCCTCAACAACAAGGGCTGAGGCGGTAAGGTCCGTCTGTGCTGCTATCATCTGCTATCTTAAGCGCCAATCTGGCTACTTGGCATTTGAAGTCTTCTTTTCAGTCACTTGGTGACTGTCTTGCATTTTTGTTCTGTTTCGCTGGCATGTCTGCTGCCGGGCTCTATCCGTAACTGCCATGCTTGGACAGCTAAGCTCGAGTTTATCCCCAAACTGCAGCAGCACAGGACTGCCAGATCTGAGGGCTTCATATTGCGGACAAGGAAGGCACCGTTGTACCATCTGGCCGCTTTGAAAACCTTTCACACTCACATCGCCTCGGCAGAGCTTCTTGGCATACCGTGTCTTTTGCATCCGAGCAACCAAGCTCCGCGTGAACTTCACGCCGCGGGGCCAGAAGACAGCGGCCCTGGCAAAACTGTCAGAGATGCAGACTGCACTGAAACTCTGGACAGTCAACAACCTCTGCATGATTCCTCTTGTGCAGCAGGCCTTGTTCTGCAAGCGAAGAACCTTGCAGTAGCAGGATGCACTGCGCACTACGCAGCAAGTTACATCCACCCGCCAGACGTGCGAAGAGCTCATGCTAAACCCAGCTCCTGCCTCAGAAGGCAACGGCTTGGTGAGAGGGCGCACTACGAAACCGCCTTCCTCAGGCATGGAGGCCTCGGCAGTTGCTGAACCTCTGATTAAAGCTCCAGGCGTCAAATGGCCGCATGGGCTGAGCTCCTTTGCCCGAACGGATGCGGGAAGGGCTGGTGCATCCTGGGCTTGTGGCCGCTTCTGGCAACTTGCCAAGCTGAGCACTTCTTGCAACTTGCTCGGGAGCAGACTCTAAGAGCACTCGCCCAGAAAGCACCCCAACCTCACAGCAAAGCGCCACCACACCGCCTTCCTCCGACTTTCTAGTGCAGTCTGCACATCTTGGCTGCACATGGTCGCTGTACAGGGGTCGAATCATGCCAGGCTTCAGGTGAGACAAACTGACCGCCCAACTCACGACTTCTCCTGTCTGCAGGGAACGCGTTGACTAGTTTGGTGTGGCTGTACGCACATGCTGGGGGAGTGCTCACGCGTTGAAATGCTGTCAACTGATGCCAACTAGTAGTAATGCAAACTGCAGAGCCTGCATGCTCAAATCAAAATAACGTTCATCCCAGAGAGCATCCGATAACCACTTCATCCATGCAAGCCAGAATGATAAGGTTCATCCACGAGGGCAGTCGGTATCAGCTAGTGCCTCGCTCGGCATGGTAGTTGCTTAAGGGATCTCCGCATTTTTGCCCGCCAAAGGCTGACATTGTGGCGACACACAAGCCTCTGACCTTTTTGTGCTAAGCTTGGCAGAAATACACCCCTGGCCGGACAGTTCCTCCTCTGCCCCCCGCAGCCTGGTTTGCAATACCTTGTCGCAAGCTCACACCTGTCACTTGGATGGGTTGGATGCCAATCACTTCGAGCAGCCGCACGTTGCAGAGCCTTGAGTACCTTGTGTCAAAAACACCTCAGATTCAAAGCGCTCAAGTTTGCTCAATGAGATCTTCACTCAAAGTACCTCCTTCTGGTAACAATCTCCGATCAAAATCGGGGCCTGGCAAAACCAGCTTTCGGAGCCACCGCGACCCAAAACATCGGCACTCGCAGTGATTTGAGCTCGAGGTGCGGGGATCGCGGGGGTCAGGATTTGGGGCCGGCTTGACTCCCGGCTTAGCGGCTTAGGGTTGAGGATTTCGGGTTCCCAATATGAACGAAATGATAGGGCAAATGACCATTGCGGTTTGAAAGGACTACACCAATTCAGGTCACACACCCCGAGCTTCAAAATACCGGTCCAGGCAGCCTTGCCCTGTTCCTGAGCGTTTGTTCTGGGGCTGCGATTTGGACGGATGAAGCAAGCAACTAGCGGCCGCAAATCATGCAAGTGTCCTATGTCTGACAAACGTCTCTCGGTTCCACTGTTTACCGGAGGGAAGCGCCAACTTCCATATTGGTTCCTGTAAACAAATACATTATTTATTTCGAGCATCCCCACCCTGAAGCTCTTATTGGACAAGAAATGTAATGTTTCCTGGAAGATTGGGGAAACTGCAGTTGGGCACTGCAGGGATACTTGCAGGCGGTTGGGCACTGCAAAGATACTCTGTGGTCGGGCACTGCAAGAATACGTGGCCATTGAGCACTGCAGTCAGGCTCCTGGCGGAGGGCCAGGACAACATAGACTTTGAAATCTAACAACCCCACAGCGAGGGTGGGAAAAAATCTAACAAGCCCGATACCTTAAAAGTACCGTATTTGATCTTTCAGGTGTCGGTGTCACATATGCTCTTAAAACAGAAACGTTGTTTGGGTTCGGCCATCATGTACTCGTCAAGGGATGGTGTTGGAACAGGAATGTGATAACGGCTTGGGCATGGATGCAACCCTAAACTCCAAACGACCCCAACCTGGAAACCCTGAACAGCGTCCAACCCTAAAACCTGGAGCGTGTCCCTGTGCAAACCTACCCTTTCTCAGCGAAAATCGATGGACCCCCGCAACACCATTTAAGCCAGAAGGATGGCTACGCGCAGGGCTCCTTGCTTGGAGGGTCATGGGGACTTAGTACATAGGTTAATAATGGGGTTGGGGTTATTACATAGCTTATAGGGGTCACTAACCCCCCTGACCCTCCAAGTACCATGGAAGATCATGGAAGTATGGAACTATGGTACCATGAATTTGTGGTGGATGGCCAGATTCAAATTCTGACGTTGTGGCATCATGAGACCGTCAGGTTGTGGAAACGTGGAAGTATACATGGAAGTATGCAATTGACATGGGGTTGTCGTAGTTATAGTCAAGATTTCCCAGATAGTTAACGGACATGGGTTCCTATTAGGGATATGCTAGGGACTATACTACACTACCAAAGATTGTAGTAAAGACAATCAGGGTATACAAGGTATTACAGAATAAATCAGAATAAATTGTGGGCTGAAGCATGAGCTATAAGTATAACGAATCTTAGACAATGGCCTTGAAGTATTGCTAGGTGGATGGAGATGCGTATCCAGACTTGCACAGCCTTATGCCAGAACATGCCCTGGCAGAACAAAGGCGAGGGGGATCCGGTCCTGGCTGAGGAGGAGGATACTTCCCAAAGTCCAGAGTGCAGCAGCGGTCCAAAACACTGCGCGTCGTAGATTTGGGACCTGGCTACACCATGCGTCTGCTTCGTGATGCAAGGTGACCCTACGACAGTGCCTCGTGGTAGTAAAGGAGACCGAATGCTCCAGATGTCACCAGCTGAATGGCTTGGTTGGCGGGCAGCATGACAGCCTCATCTGCTCTCTCCCGCTGTCGTCTATAAAGCATTCTACGGATAGCATCCTAGGACATCGACCTGGCAGGTCGCTACGAGACCCCCTTGTTTTCTCAGAGCTCACCCAGTTACAAGAGAGCAAACCTAGCACAATATAATAGACAATAAAGCAAACCCGGTAGGAACAAACATGCCGCTTTTGGGCAGCACCCTGGGCAATAGTTCTGAATTCGACGCTCTCAATGTTTCTGCTTGCCGTCAGTGGCACGCTGCCACCTCTGACAACTGCCGCGGTCTGGCACAACAATCGCTCACAAAGCTCATCATTCAAACTCTGAAGGTGGCCTGGAAGAAGTTGCCAAGGGCCCAAAGCAATCCTGCCATCGAGCCCGGACCAGCTAAAGCCTTCCAATGGGGTGCTGGCAGAGGCTTCCGCCTGGGCTTCAAGGCATTTTGGAGAACACAATCCAAGCTTCCTTCGAATTCTGCCAACAGACCGGAGGGCGGCGTCGGCGGTAACTCCAAGTAGAAAGATGGCCGTGACAAGGAGCGCTCCAAGTCCAAACGAAGCCATCCTCACGGTGCAAATGCAGAGACTTACCTTCTTTCCAAGGCACCTCGGCAAAACTCTCGTGAGCTCGGATCACCGGTTGTATCCAAGCGCTTTCAGTTGTTTTTAATCATGCACTTGCTGCAAGGGTGCCAGGAGCCAAAGTTGTTGAAGGCCTCCACGAATTCTGGAGGGCAACTAGACATGTCCTTGGGAGCGGGTCAAAGCTGCGAAGTTGAAGGCATCTGGGTGGGCCAATGCTGCTCCAGCATCTCCAGCACACCCAGCCGACTGCTGCGCGCTCTGCTTGCCCAAATTCACGGCCCCGAACTGGATAGCGCTGAACACTCCTGAGCTCAAAGCTGAGTTCAGACTCCGCGCACTTAGCCCGAGCTGCTCTGTTGCTGCGTGCTGGCACGGAGGCTACGAATCAGCACTTTTAAGAACTAAGGCTGCAACCAACTGACATGGCCAGCAGCAGCCCAACCATCCCCTGTCCGCGAATACGCACGGAGCTGGGTCTCTGGCTAAAGCTGGACAGAAACACCAAAGCAGCAATTGCACCCATATTCTTCGAAGAGTTTAGACCTGTCACAGCATATGAAAAGTCGGAGTACTGAGCCAGAATGCTGCGCATTAACTGGCTACATCAGTGTATATAAGAAGTCCAACTGTTCCCTACCCAGCCAACCATTCAGTTGCAATCTCGAATGTCCCGTTGTGCCAAAACTTTTCTACTGCGACCATGTCCTCCTTCATGTCCTCTTCGGGTATCCACCACCATCTACCTAGTGATATCCAGAGTCCACCCCCTGAGTCCCATTTAGCGCCTCTTCACGCAATTTCACGCAAACAATTGGTTGCATGGGCCGGCTACTTTCATCAGCCATCTTCATGTCTAGTTATCAGCCCCACGGTGATCCGTACCGGAGGCCTTGGAGCGCCGCGTCTCTCCTCCTTGCGACCTGACATGCTCAGATCTTACAGAGACTCCTAAACCCAAGTCTTGGATCACACCAAGGTGCTTGAAGCCAGTGGCCAACACCATACCTGGTCAAGGCTGTCTCGCATCCAGGGCTGGACATGGGCATTGTCACTCATAGCCGTCCCGGCCTACCATGCCAAGGACTATACAGGCGAGGTAAACTGGAGCGAAATACATCCTGGGATGAGTCTTGAATAGGCGGCTCCGGACCAAGCTGAGAGGATTTCAATTCCCTCGAAGTCTGTCAACTTGCGAGTATGCTTCAGCTGTGGTCGAACATCTTAACCCAGCACCCAGGCGCATGTGACCTCCAAGGCTGTGTTCCTTCATTGACTCGCCGAGCACCAGCCAGAAAACCAGGAATGTTAGAATGGAGCCACAGCTTGAGGAAACCTGGCTCGGGGATTACTGGATTACAGTTCAACACCTTGCAACAAACGCCACTTTGCTCGGGGCCGCGTGCTGATAAGGCAGCAACCGCCACAGTCATCCCAACGCCCAGGCGTGGCACTGCTGCTATCGCACAGACACCGCTCGGAATCCTGATAGGCGACTGCAGAATACAAAGCCAGCGTTTTGCTGCCTACTCCTCAGTGCCTGCAGCAGAGAGTCCACCCTAGGGCACTGACAACTCCCCACCAGGTAGGGCAAAAAACTGGAGACTCCTGTTGCCACCTGCAAAAAGGCAAGGGTGCCATAACTGAGAGTGGCTCAGCCTGCAAGATGTGTTTGGCAAGCCACCAGCGCGGGAGAAGGAACAGCCAGCCCGTTAAGAACACCCAGAAGGTCCTCAGCAGGTCATGCAACAGAGCGACTGACAAAGGGCAGACCCACAGAAATGTGCGCCGGGAGGCTTGTAGCACTGGAAGACGACTGGGTGAGGGCTGGCTTTCAGCACTCTTGGAGCCTGCAGCATCTACAGAGAGTTTGATTAAGCCTTTTTCCTGGGCATCTCTGGACATCCGCGGGCCTTGATGGGAACCGGATACGCTCCCATGAAGAAGCCACCCAAGAGCGCGAAGAGGAGCGCCAGAGCGTCGGCATGCTGGTCGCCGCCTACTAGAACTAACGATCTCTTCTGAGCAAAGCTAAAGACACCTTTATCTGGGATGCTAGCTTGAAGAAACCGTCTTCTTCTGCAGGGCCTGGCAAAGCAAGTACAGTCAAAGAATGATACGGCTCATAATTACCATGACCCTTGTCAGCATTTGCATTACCACGATCACCATGATACTGTGCAACATGATCCTGCTGCAACCATGTACCCTAGGGATCCGACTGGCTCTCAGCCCCCGTGGCCTCACCATTAGCCATCCGGCATCCGGCCTTGACATCCTCTCGCCTCTCTCGCCAGTTGCAAGGCTCGGCTCCTCGAAGTCAGGATTACGGCGAGAGGACGCTGCCTGAGCCGAAGAACCGAACCCTGCTCCTGCAAGGCAATCGACGCCCTTGCCGGGAAAAACTTCCTTGGCCTGCGGGTAGGAAGTCCTTCCCAAGGAAAAAAGGTCCAATGCAGGCAAGCTGCACGGCTCAGCGAAGCATGAACAGCAAGGCCCAGGCCATACAGCTTAAACATGTCCCAGAATGTTTTGGATGGATCAAGCTTTTGGTATTATATTGGCTCCTCGCTCCTCGTGATGTGCTTACATGGTGGAATGTGCCTGACCGGCTAGCTGGTTCAACGTTGGGAGGCAAGCTTGCAATGCCCTTGCCATCTTCTTGTATGAGGCTGCCCTGCCAAGCCGGTCCGTATCTTAACTAACCGGTTTTCTAACAGCCTGGAAGTAGTCTGAGGCTTGAGGCAAACCAGCTGCACAAGGGTTCAAGGCAATTGCACGTGGCCACAAGAGATGCAAAGACTCCCGAGGACTTTGCTCGGAGCAGTTGCCGCTGCCTGTCATTGCTGAGTGGGGCCAAGGTTTTGTCTTTGAACACTCCAAACATGCCGCCACAGCCTCTGGGGCATCAACAGCAAAGAGCTCTGCAGGCGAATCCTGAGAACACGAGAGGCTTGGCAGCACTCGGTGCAAAAGTCTTCCGCGAGCTGGGCCAAACCAGCCAAATCTGGATGACGCACGAGGACATCTCCCACCAGCAAGCTCCGCCTCGGCTTCTCGAAAAACCGCAACAACGCACGTGAGCACACGTTCCGGAAATCAGCATGATGCAATACCGACAATTATTGAGCATATGCGAGGCTCGCACAATCCAGGCTCCTGGCAACAGGCAGACATGTGAGTCGGAAATCATTTGAGCCTTCCCGTTGACCCTCTTCTTCTTCTTTTGTTGCAAAATCTTGCGTTGCTTTCTGGCGACTTACTACCCAAGTATGGAGGCGATAGTGACACTGCGTGTTGGAACATTGTTCGTGCATCTCGTTTTGTTTGTCCTTGGTCCTGTGAAGCAGCCTAACGTGTCAGCGCGACCTCGTTCTGACCCGAATCTGATGCTGGCTCAGATTGACACAAGAGCTTTGCGGCACTTGCCCATGTTTCAGAAGAGTCTGAATGTTATAACTCATTTGCGCGTGAAAGCCCTCCGAGCGCTGAAGGTGTCGGTAGCGGAGGCAGGCCACTGGCACAAGCAGGGCGAAGCATATGAAAGTAAGCACAGAACCTGAAGCCTTGGCACCTGCTTTGCCCAATGCAAGCATAGTCCTAAGCAGAATGGGTTCGTGAGACTTCGGTCGATGTGAGGGGTCCGGCGCAGATCAACGCTACACTAAACCTTCTCGTGCCTGGAGGGGAACCCCCACGTGGTCACACCGCCACCGCACAGCGGCCGGGGCTCCAACTGCTGCCGCTGGTCCACCAGCACTAACATGCTGAAGGTAAGATGACAAAGTGAGCGCAGTAGGCCGCAGAACGGCTGGTCGACGCGAGCATGCCATGCCAGGTGGTCCAAAGTATGAACACCGACCAAAAATGAAGTTCTTGCCACCACATGCACATGCCACCTGAAACATTGAGTCCAGACACAACTGACTGCGCAGCGGGCTGGTTCAACGGCTCTGATGGGTTTGACGCGATCGCCTCCTTGAAACTGTTTGAGCGAAGGGCAGCTGGTGCCTGGTTGCTAGCAGAACTGTGATCGATGCCTCCAGCACAGGGCGCTGTTGCCTCGGCGCAGGCGTGATGCTGGAGTGCTGCTCAGCTGCTCTGAAAGGACTCTTGCCACCTTTCAAGCACGAGTCAAACTTCCAGGTCATCTGCATCAGTGGAAAGCTCCAGAAAATCAATCTGCTTCGCAACAAGCCAAATTGGTAAGTCTTCCAGACTGCCACCAACCCTTTCCAGAACATGTTCGGCTCCCTTTCTCTAAGAGCCATGGTGCTACGCACACATGGCTCTGAGTACAACAGCATATGACGCGAAACAACCAAACCATGCATATAGCATATGCTCACCCTTCTCTGCTTCACATTCTTAACACGACCTGAAGTCACACGGGTGACGAGTTTGGAGCATGTTCCACTGGATCCCGAAACTTGGTGCCAGGGAGCGTTCTTGCCCGCTGGCAATTACAGGGGGCACAGATGCTCGGCCGATAGTCCCCTACGGTCCAAACTGGCTTCGCTGCTTTGCTCCAGTACATTTTCGCTGTCCTTCCTGCGCGGTCGGAATGGGCCAGCGGCTCTCAAACATCCGAGAAGTGCAATGTATGTCTGTGCCAACTTGAGCTACTTGCATGAGTATATGTACATATACATTCATTTGTCACCAGAAAAGTACGCGGACATGCAGGTTTGAAGTGGTTGAAGTAGTTGTTGGGGTTGGAGCGAGGCAAGCGATCATTTTGAGTGGTGTTGAAGAGACAACGTTCCAGGAAAGTGGTTGATGTGAAGCAAGTGGTCAAGCAAAACAATGGGAAAGGTACTGACCGTGCCTTTAGTTTCAGCAGCAGTTCTACCTCTCTCAACCCTGCGGATTGGCAGCTCTTCATCCTTTGGTCAATCTCCCGCGGTGAGGGTTTGTTTGCCTTGGATTCCTGGCAGCTCCTTCATCTGCCAGCATTACGCTCTCTCCCTAAGACAATTTTTGTTCTAGCGCTCCTTCCCTCCTGGGCTTCTCGTGGGTATTTCTCTCACTCTCGAGTCGGTCACTCACAGCAACGGCCTGTGAGTCGCTTGGCACCATGGTGGTGCTGCGCGGGCTAATGACGCCACTGGGCTACTGCAGCTTACAAACCATGAACGGATACCCAGAAGTTCATCACAAGATCATGGAACAACTGCCTCACATGTTTTGAAATGTGTCTTAGAAGCAACAATAGGACCATCTGGTGACAACAGTAAGGAATCAAACGGGTGCAAGGCAGCTGTGTTTCAGCATGCGCAGCATCCGTCGCTGCTGAGTGAATCGATGAAGGGTCTTGAGCTGCGGTAAGATTTGGGGCGCCTTGTCTTGCTGCAGTGTCCATCTTTAACGCCGGCAACAATCAATCCATTTCATGCAAAACACAGACTGCAAAGATATCTAGCAGGTGAAACTTGTGCTGTGAAACCACGAAATTAACTGAGCCGTGAACTTCCCGACCCAACGCTCGGCTGCCAAGCTATCAATGAATCATTATAGCCCGACATGTGCTATTGTTGGTACGGGAAACGCACAGCAGTTGTTCTAAAGAAGAGAAATTGCCTTTCGGCATCTTCTACGTAGCAGGTGGCATTTGCAGGTTTGTCTTATTCTGCCACGCTAGCATATTGTATGGGATGAACTACACCAATCAGAGGCCACGCAGAAACATCCTCTGGACATGCTTGCTGACGCAGCTCCGGTTAAGCCTGGAACCGTAGGTGGCTGCCACTCAGGAGATCATCATTGGCTTGCAGCTTACGATGCCTCTTCCTTCGAAGCAGTTCTGCTCCTGCAAATAGATTTCTCTGTGCCATTTCACGAGCAACACGCAAAAGAAATCTTCGCAACAGCTCTGATGCCTGCTTCTAAGGACGCTGTTCTTCATCTCAAGTTCTTGCAAGAGATCTTCCCTGGCATGCCAAACACTTTGCATTGGTCTCGATGGGATATTTTGCCAGGTGCTAGCAAGCTGCGGGTTATCCAAAGTTCCCAGCAGTCTAGATTTCGCTCTATGGGCATACTTCATGACTCCGCCAACAAAACTGTTGAAAATTGAGTCATGCTTAGCAAGGACATCATAGCATTCACGGGCACGATTTAGAAGCCACGGGGTTATCTGCAAGCCGCCCCTCATGTTCCCTTCCCTAGTCTTCTCATGGCTGCAGCTCCAGGGCCAGACATCGACCATGGAAGCCATGTGCTCAAAGCCGGGCTCAATCGAGCTGGGGTGACAAGCATTCTTTCTCAGCAGCCATTGTCCTCCGCTCAGACGCTTTAGGGCATTGATGGGGAGTTCCATTGTAGCCGGGTGAAAGACATTCAAGCAGAAGGCTGTTTAGACTTCGTAAGATCTTCCAGAAGTAGCACAAAAACTTTGAACTTTGGCCCGGCATCAGCTCAACAGCCGAAGAATCCCGGTATAAAGAGTACTACTTATGCGGCGCTTGGACCTTTGCACAAAGATGATTTATGAAGCGCTCAACAACCGGGCCAGCCCTTGTCATTCGGGACAGGCTTCGGCGACGAAGCATAAGGCTTCTGGACGGTAGGTCCACAGACCACACAGAAAAAGCTTCCGGGGGGTACGCCGCATATCCAGGCGTTTTGGCACATGTGAATCTTGCCCAACCATCCCTGCTCCTGACAGGGATGGTAAAGTTGAACTCAGCTGTTAAAGTCGCGCGTGCTTTTTGCATGTTATTGCAGGTATCAAGCTGCGTGAGGTCTTCGCGTCAGCTCAAAGACTTAGCTCAAGTTCAGTTTCTCAGCATAAAATTGCACCTGCAGATTTGCAACAGGTATCCGCAAAGAAGATGTAAGCCAAAGTAGGCAGGAGAATTGCACGGACCAGCTGCTGCCCCATGCACACTTCTTCTGGATTCTAGCCTCGAAGCTGGCGGCCGCGCTTTCGAACCGCTATTTCGCGCACTCGTCTTTCTGGTAGGCCGCAAGAAAGTCCATGCGCGATGTGCTCCAACGCGCGCCAAACTCAAGAAGGATTGCACTGCTATCTGCAACCCCGCGACGTAATCTCGACTTTCAGTCTGAGGCACTGATCAGATTACTGGCAGAATAACGAACACGCAAAACAAAAAACAAAAAAAATACCATGCCAGTAACCTATCATGACTGCAACCTGAAGCTGGAAGGTCGGCAGAGAGCTGCAAGATGCTGCAAGCTTGCAAGCTGCACGGGAAGAGCTTGAGGACACAAAGGCATTGTTAAGCATGCAAGAACTGCATTGCAAAACTAGCGTTACAGCTACGATTGTTCAGGCTGAACACTACTTTCACATCGAGTCCTCTTCTGGTCCTGCAGCAGCTTCAGCCTGAACAATGAGGCACAGGCTCCCCAAAGAAACGTTGCGCAATGTGGGGGCGTCAGCACCGACACTGAGACACACGCTGAAGAGCAAGTTCCACTGCCTCTGCCCTGGAGACTAGACACAAAAAACCATGTCAGCTTCACTGTCAAGAACTTTCTGCTACACCAACTTGCCCTCTTACTTTCGTGAACATCGTTCCACGCATGTCCAGCTTGCGCCTGTCCACCTCCAAGGTCGCCTTGGGCGCCTGCCGGGTAAAGTCGCAGGATCAACTTGCGTCAAGCTGTCAGGCATCCGAGTAAGGCCAAGTGCCTCTGAGACCTCCATGGGCTTCTGGCAAACCTCCTGAAGGCAACAGACTTTTCTCTTGTGCTCTAGATCGGGCTGAACGTCCTCAGGCTTCTGTGTGGTTTCCAAAGCGTTCCTCAGTCTCAGCCATTGTGGGCTTCAAGCCTGTGATGAGGCCTGCGTCACCCTCACGTCTGAGTGCACGGCGCTCCGTCATCAGCACCAGCTTTTTCTGCAAGCATCTGCAGGACCTTGCCGGACTCGGCGCCATCGCGCAGTGCGTCGCTTGCCTCCTGCCAGATCTCCTGCGTCCGCAAATCGTGAACCTCCTTCAATGCCTCGGTCAGCTCACCTGTTTCCATGCTCCCTGCAATCGCGTCACACAGCTTCTTTTTCAATTGAAACATCTCCTCTGCTTCATCTGGCTTGGCCAGTACTTCAAGGAGCCTTCCGCTCTGTGCCCCCTGTATCAAAGCCTCTCGAGCTTGCTGTCGCAACAACTCCAACTCATCCGGGCTTTCGGCTGAATTCCGCTTGCTTGCTGCTCGTTGCTCACTGTTCTTTGCCAGAAGCTCCATCAGTTTCCCTGACTGCGCACCGAGAAGGAGTGCTTCCCTTGCTTGACGGCGTAAGTCGTCCATGTCATCATCAGCAGCTGGCTTCTTTGGTTGCTCGTTCTGCTCGATATTCGTGGACAGAACCTCAAACAACTTGCCAGACTGCGCACCCGCCAATAGAGCCTCACGAGCTTGCTGTCGCAGCTTGTCCACATCATCAGCCGCTTCTGCAGACGCGGGCTGTTGTGCACCTCCCAATACTTCCTGCAGTTTGCCGCTCTGGGCGCCTTCCAACAACAAGTCTCGCGCTTGCTGCCGGAGAGCATCTATCTCCTCTGCTTCCTGGTCTGCGGTGTCTGCTTCTGGTCTGGGTTCGACTGCGACACCCTGCTGGTCGGTC
>CAJNIZ010043576.1:17525-29867 GCA_905231905.1 Symbiodinium pilosum | reverse complement strand
TTTAAATTTCAACCTCGAAGCCGAGTTAACGACAAGCACTTAACAACAGCTCTGGACGACCCCCCAACCTGAACCTTGAACCTGAACCCTGAACCCGAAGCCAGCACCCGGAGCCCAAACACCATAATCTATGAACCTTCATTCCTGAATCCAACTCCCTAAACCTCTATGCCTGAACGCAAACCCTGCAAACCTCTGCAACCACTGTACAGGCACCGACAAACCCAAACCGCCCAGGCACCATGATAGCAGCCACCGACTCCCGAAGTGCTACGTCGATCCTGGGCGCAAACGGGATGTGCCAAAGCCAAATGAGCTACAGTCTAAACTCCCATCATCCCCCTAAATAAGCCCTATAAGACTTCCCTATAAAATCTCCTATATAACACCATTTAAGGAATTTGGGCTCTAGTTCAAGTGGGGGGTGCCAAACCCAAATTAGGGTTCTGGGTGTAGGGCTTGGGGGTGAAGATCTATGGCTTAGGGTTTAAGATTTAAGCTCTTCTACCTAGACCGCGAAATTCAACAAAACTAAGCCTCCAACACCCTAACCTGTTTCCCAATCCCCCAGAGAAAACGACTAACTGTTGGTTAGCGGGGGGGAAACTTATATACGATCATTAAGTATGATGAGCGATCTGGGATCTAAACTTCCCTCGTGCGCAGCAATAAAATGACCAGCGGCTGGTGTTTGATTTCCTCCTGGAAGCGGATCCGTAGAGCCCTTGGAATTTTAGTGATTTCGAGATTTGGGGCTTGGGGTGTAGGAGTTTGCGCTATTTAGGACCGAGGGGATTTCGGGATTGGGGTGTTTGCGCTTCGAGCTTAGGGTTTCAGACTCCTAGACTGTTAGGGTTTAGACTTTATGGGCTAGGGTTTCCGGCAGTTTACTGTTGCTCCCGAAACCACGAAAACAACAACCCCAGTCACCCGGCCGTGTAAGCAGGATAATGGTACATAGGAGTCTATGCTTGCCTTCCCCTTTCAGGAGCTACCACATCTTCATGAGAACTCCGCAGGGCCTAATACAGAACGAATAGAGGCCATTTCGGAAATTCATGAGAGGTGGGGCAGGTGTCTCATGCAGTAAACCGCCGTTGTTCCAGCACAATAAGCTTCGAAACCTAAAGCCTAAACCCTACAAAGATACCAAATCTTACACAGCCTCACTCTGCAACCCGAGGGGCCATGTGGGGCAGTCACATAACCCCGTTCCCAAGCTTAGTACCCTTAACATTGTTATCGGCACATTTCCTCTGACAGGGGTTTACTTTAGAAAAGCCGTTTTCGGCAATTTTCCTCCGAATGCTTTTTATGAAAGGGACAAAACTTCAGGGGCCCACCAATTCTAAACGAAGAGGCGCGGGGTTATTTTAGCGTCCCAATGTACTAAATAAGGGTCCCTCTAAAAGGGGTTCTAGGGTTCAAGGTTTCGAGTATTCAGGGGTATATGATGGGAATATGTGTGTAAAATCTAAAATTTCAAGGTTTTATGGTTTACGCGTCTAGGCTACAACGTTTAGAGGTTCTAGTTTTGCTATCATGACGACGGACCTCCCCTCTAAAATGGGACCCCCTATTTCTGGAACCCCCGTATGGAAACCTCATCCCCTTTTTGGAGTCTGGGCTTGGATCTCCACGTGGCATAAAGCACGTTGCTTCGGTTGGGGTAGATCTCCACCCGGTAATAGTGGTATAAAATATGTAGGGAGCCTAATAAACTACCATAATCCTTCGTGGTCACTATAAGCAGGTAGGGGCCTAACCTAGGGTTTGGGGCTTATGAGCCAGGGTGTAGGTTGCAAGGTCAACGTTTCAAGCGCAAAGACTTACCACAATGCCCCAAAGTTCTCAAGAATCCTCTTTGCCCCAAACCTGTACAACAAGCACGCATACCAAAATCCCGCGTACCATTTTTCCTATATATGCTCATGCCCCGGCAGGCTACTACCCCTCCCCCATGGCATGGCGGCTATTCACTAGGCTCTGAGATAGGATTGCACTACCATCCCTCCACCACCGGCCCTGTGGACACTAGCGCTCTAAGGCGTAGAACCTGTTCACAGAGGGTCCATGTACCCAATAATTGGGTACTTGGGATTTGGGTAATAGGAATTTGAGTACAGGTTTTGGGTAAGCATATTATGATTATTGACTATTAGGTACTTGGACCCTTAGGGATTCACAGTTACCAGCAAGATTCTAAGCACCTGATCTAATTATGGGCTCCTAATGGATACGTGGAGTCTCCCCACCTGGCGCATGAGAAGAGGCAGAACAGCGCGGGACCCCCTATCAGAACCAAGATGGAAGGAGTGTCATTCACTACGAACTGCTTGGTAGGTTGCGTGTTTGATCACTACTGCGATCTTCCTGCAGGATGTTTAGTACCAGCCCTATCTCCATCTGCTCTTCCATTTGATTCGACATTATTGGGGTGTAATGTTCCTAAACCCTAAGTAGTACGTTTTCCATTATACCATACTAAATGCCAAAAAAAAACCTAAAACCCAGCACCCTAACCCCCGAACCCTAAACCCTAAAACCCCAACACCCCAGACCCCGAAAGCCTGAAGTCTCAAGCTAATTGAAAGCAAGGTGCTTTGGACGGGAGTCCTCGAAGATCAAGCCGCCCGAGTCGATGACGTCGAAGAGATACCTGGGTTGAGGATTTAGGGTTTATAAGGGGTTTAGGCCGGAGTAGGGTTCAGGGTTGAGAAGTTAGGGTTTAGGGTTTGGGCGTTTAAGGTTTTAGGGTGTTAAGGTCTTAGGGTGTTGGGCTTTTAAGGTTTTAGGGTGTTAAGGTCTTAGGGTGTTGGGCTTTTAAGGTTTTAGGGTGTTAAGGTCTTAGGGTGTTGGGGGGTCAGAGCGTAGAGTTTTAGGGTCTGGGGGTTTAGGCTCTTATAGTTTAGGGTGTTTGGATGTTCGCGTTTTAGGACTTCGGCCTTGTGGGGGTTGTCATAGGGTGTCGGGGTGCTAGGGTTTTGGATTTGGGCTTCTCCGAGTTTAGGTTTTAGAGTTTGTTTAAGGTGTCAGGGCTTTAAGCTTTTAGGACTTAGGCTTTCAGGGTCTCAGAAAGCTAGGGTGATAGAGTTTAGGGCTTTAGAAGTTTAGGGTTTAGGGTGCATAGGTTTGTTTAGCGCTTTTGACTTTACAGTTGGGGGGATCTTAGGGTTTGAAATGGGGATTGAAATGGGGCACTATCGGGATATAGGGCCCAATCATAGAGAATGAAATGGAACAACAGCTCAAATTACCGTTCTGATTAACGTTTAGGGTTTGGGGTTTAGATTTTGTCCTCTAAATAAACCTGAAACCCTAAATCCCAAATCCATTAGCCCCCAGTCTCTGAAATCCCAAAACCTAACCATTCCCAAAACCCTAAACACCAACACCCTTCCTAAATCCCGAGCCCCCTCCCAAACCATAAAACCCTTTTTGGTCTACTTGAAGAATTTTGGGTAGGCGTGTAGGCCCCTGAGCCCAAAACCTTGATCCCAAATCCTCGAGCCTGAGCTAGGATGTATGGGATCCGGATAACCCTAAACCCTGAACCCAAACCCTAAACCCTAAACCCAGACCCTAAACTCCGAGGCAGGATTCCTCTCTCCCCAAACAACCAGGGCTAAAAAGTTTAAACTTTATTATAGAGATCCAAAAAGGAAGCCCAAAAAGTTTAAAGTTCTGTCTTCTATTGGCTAAGTAAGATTCATGGGATGAGGAATTTGCATGTATCCCAGAATTGGGTAGTGAGAATTTAGATAATACTGTTCTGATAATAAATGATGTACAGGTTTTGGGGAAGTATATGATTCTTGGGCACTTGGACGCTTTGCGGCAGCATATACTAATATTGGGCAATGTCTAGGAAATCTCAGGGGAATCTACCCTAAACCCTAAACCCCCTAATCTTTCTAGATCCTCCTAGGATTCTGGGTTGGGGCTTGGGTGTGTACAATGGGATCATGGAGGACCGGTAAATTACGTGTCATCTTATTGGGTTGCTGCTAAGGAGCTTCCTTTAAAATGCTATGACAAGGAAACCCTATTGTTTACTATATACCCATATTATAGTAACTGAATTTACATTCCCTAAAGACCCTAAACCCCAAACCCGAAACCCACTCCTGCCTGAGTAGTAGGTCCAGGGTCTGTGATGAGACTTTACAATTTCTTGGGGGAAGCCCCACAAGGCCTTAGGATTTAGGGTTTAGGGGTTTAGGGTTCTGATGCAGCGGTCTGGCACACTACTTATAGAACGCATTTAGGGTTTGGGGTTTAGGGTTTAGGGCTTAGGGTTTAGGGCCCTAAAAGGGAACTGCATCGGAGGGCCCGGGACAAAACCCGCCCGAAGGCACCTCCACGCACCAAAGTGCGACCAGTGAAACGTTTCTGGGTTGCTTTTACGGAACTTGAGTTACGCTACTATATAAGGAAACCCCAATACTTACCGTATACCCATATTGTGGCAACTTACTTTGACTTCCTTAGCAGAAACCAAGCTTTTCTCTCTGCGGCGGGTTGCCAGAAAACAGGTCCCTCCGGGATTTCACCCGTGGAAGTTCAGGGAAAGATGTTGTTGATAACTATGACAGCACCTGCGCGTCAAGCCATAATCTAGACCAGTAAACGTAGCCGACTTACTTTAACACTGGAAAGAATCACAGCTCCGAGTGGCCCTGAACCTCCAAAGCAGGTTGCCTTCAAACACGGCGAGGGCCCGGAGAAGCTATGTCACTTCTGCCATGGGCTTTCTGCCTCCTCTGGGCATGGCAGCGAAGTAACACACGCATGCAGGCTTCCCACCTCTTTGGGTGGTACTTGCCTCAGCAGTCTAAGAAAGTCCTAACCCTAAACTCCTAAAAGTCCAAAGACCCAGATAAAAGGGCTTTAGGGCCCAAATACCATTAATATCATAGTATTTGAGCCCTAAAACCCCATTATTTGGGTCCTTGGACCCTCAGGGAACCCTTCTTCCTGGTTTCCTCGGTTCATCCTTGCTCCCCTCCGACGTAAGCCTGTCCTTCCTGTCCGCATGTCACTCGAGTTTTTCTGAAAGCAACGGAGACACGAGCTTGAGGAATACCAGGATTTAGGGCCTTTTGTAGACCCATGATTAATAACCCCCCTCCTTTTGAGGGCCTAAATATTAGGATCCCTATTCTAATCCCTATTCTGGGGAGGGGGTGTATTAATAATGGGTCTACATTACTGAGGTCGGTCCTCCTGCGGCCAATTTTTCAAACTCCGCTCCCACACAATTCTTCGTTGTCGGGCTCCTTCGACTGACGAGACTACAGAAACTCACTTTGGAGCTCCCAGCCATCAAGAGCACCTGAAGGCAGGAGCTTCCATGAAAGGCATAGCTTCATCCCCTGAGGAATCCATGCACAAGGGGTTCTGTAAAGGACTGATTTTATCAGGAGCATCATAAGGCAATAAATGGGGGCCCCAAACCCTAAACCTCATAAGGCTCCGTTCCTCCCTACTGGCAACTTATAAGGTAATTAGAAGGTTTAGCGTGTAGTGAGAGCGTTTCCGCAGATGCTGTAGAAACCTAAACAACTAGGAGTATTAGTGGTCCTAGATTTTGAAGATCAGGGTATAGAGTACCTGAAGCAAACCTCAAATCTGTTGGCCATTCTTCACGCGAATCCCTGTAAACCCCAAGATACACCCAGTTTCTTTTGCATGGTCCAGACCCCTAAAACCGTAAACCCTGAACCCTAAATTAAATTCTAGACCCTGAGCCCTAAGCCCTGGACGCTAAATTCAGAACCATAAGCCCTAAGGCTATAGTCCCCTTAAGTAGACAGAATATGGGTACATGGGGATCTTATTAGAATGTACCCAAAGCCATATTCTATCTACTTAAGGGGGACTATAAACCTAAGCCTCTTAGCCTTTAGTATTGGGCTTGAGGAGGCACCCATGCCAGCTAAGGATTCAAGGTTCACATACCTGAAGGCTTATGGGCAGCTATGCCTCTGGTTCTAAGTCAGATATGTGTACGTAGGAATAACCCAGGCGACTTCATAACCTCACTTAGAGCTACCCATGAATTTGCACCCCTAAGCCCTAAGGTCATTTGGGAAGCCAGGGTCTCTATAAACAGCCTTGCATCCCTGCGGAAAACGGTCCGGACAATGGTCTTGAGATCAGTATTCTGGGTTGCTGTTAAGGAACTTCATTTAAGTTACTGTGTTGGACAGCCCATTAATTACTCTATGTATATATATACCCATTGAGGTAACTTAATTTAAGCTCCTTAACAGCAACCCAGTATTTTGTAGCCCCTAGGCTGCTCAACCTAAACTCCCTCAATCCCTGAGACTTACAACACTACAGGGGCCTGAAGTCCTTGAAAGATTTCTTCTTAAAGGGCTCAAAAGGCAGGATGAAAGAAGGTTAGATTTAGGAAATGAGCCCCGATATAGTAGATTATATACTAAGGTTACTAAGGATCTTTTAACCCACCTACTTTCATCCCACCTTTTGAGCCCTCTCATCTTCTTTCTACCGTACCTGCCTCGGTCAACGGTAAAGCTTCAAGCACTCATGCTTCAGTGCACCAGATACTTGAACCTGGGCGCTCGCATGCCGAAGCGAAATTGACGCTCAACTGGGTAGCTGTAAAGGAACTTGAATTAAGTTACCATAATGGATCATAATGGGTATACATAGCAATTAATATGGTTTCCCCAAAATAGTGACCTAAATTAAGTTACCATAATGGGGGTATACACAACGGGGAAACCATATAGTAACTTAAGTTAAATTCCGTAACAGCATCCAAGGCAAAGACGTGGTCATGGTACAAAGAAAGGCTTGCTAGATGGTGGTTAGTAGGGCATAAAGGTGCTGGCCCAAAACTTTTAAAACTAGCACAAAAGGCTATGATTTTACATAATTCTGGGGGTTCAGGTAAATCCTAAACCCTTGTTTTACATAATTTTGAGGTTCAGGTAGTATGATATTCCAATGCATCCCTGCGTTTCCTAACAAAATCCAGGAAGAGCAACACATTAGGAAACTGTCCTGAAGGATGACTTAAGATGAAGTAGGCCAAACAAGGCCGATTGAGGGCGAACCTGGGAGGGAGGTGGGTTAAGTAGGGGAACGCATGACATACTGTTGATGGATGAAATCTTGCACCATTTAGGGACCCTAAACTATTGTAATTCCTAGGACTTTAGGGACTTAAGGTGGTGCAAGATTTCCTCCATCAACAGTAAGGTTTGGGTTTATTGTTTATTGGGTCGGGGGAGTAGATGCTACAGCGTGTTGACAGACTTGAAAACTGCTTGAGGCCCTAAACTCTAAACCCTACAGGCTAGTTCAGGTTGTATAGAGTTTAGGGTTTAGGGTTGAGGGTGTATACGGCTTACGGTTCAGGGTGTGTAGGGTTTGGGTTTAAAAGCTTCACGTACAATCCTACAACCTGCAGTTACTTCATCCACTCCATCAAGCCCGAAACCACAACCCCAAAACGCTAGGCCCAAAAGCATCTACAATACCTAAACCCTTTAAACCCTACCCTCTTTGGGGTACCTAACATTATGTATTCTGTATACAAAATTAGGAACTTGAAAAAAAGGGTAGGGCTTAAGGGTCTAGGTATACTATCCAATTATGGGGTACTTGGGATTTGGGTCCTAGTAATTCTGGCACGGGTTTTGAGGAAGTACATGATTAGTAGGCACTTGTTGGACCTTTTGGGTTAAACTCCATCCTGTGAATCCGAACCCTTGTCTAGCCAAATTGACAAGAACCACGCACCTGAAATCCGGCCCCTAACCCCGGAACCCTAAACCCTAAACCCCAAACCCACTATACACCCTGAAGCCTAAGCCGCGTGGCCTCCAGGAAGCGATCTTCACGGATGGAGCCCCGAATGTCAGAGCGCAACTTTGCCCAGAAAGGCCAGCGTATGTCAACCTTGCTAACCCACATTATTTTAGGGTTTCGGGTTCATATGGGCCATAGTCTGAACAGCTAGCATCCCTCTTAATAAGCCCTGTAGCAGTCATCTCTATAATCCCCTATGTGTAACCGCCTTTAAACTAAGGAGTTTAGACTATAGTATATATAGGGACAATATCATGAGGGGTTATAAAAGGGTTAAACAAGGCCGGAAAAGGATATAATAGGGTTTAGAGATATTACCCCAATCATGGAAAATCAAATGAAAACTAGGGTGCGTATGGGAGTTATATTGCCTGCCTCTAGTTCGCCAGGGAAGACGGGATGGACAAGAACATGAACAAGACTATGTTAGTTGGGATTATGTAGGCGCTACTATGAGGATTCATTTCTTTATTCCTTGCTACCCAATTAAACTTGGAGCCGGTGGTTTAGGGTTGATGCACAGGAGTCGGGAACTCGCACGGCACCCTATACATATTCCCCAGACGCTGCCCCACTAACAAATATGTGAAGAACGCATGTAAGGCTGAGACGTAAACGTTGCCTCCTGGGCAGAAGCAAAAAAATGAGGTTCAGTACAAAACCCTACCTAACCTCCGAACATTGACAACAAGCAATACTAATGCCCGCATCATCCATTCCCTGGCCGTGTAAATCCTAAATCTCAAACCCTAAACCTCATACCCTCAACCCAAAACCCTGAACCCTAAACCTTAAACCCTAAACCCTAAACCCGTAAATCCTAAGCTCTCTGCATGCCAGGGCCACTGAGGCATTGAAGCAAGGACCGCCGGTGTAATTCGCAGCAGAGCCATTGCTAGCCTAGTCTGTTTAGGGTTTAGGGTTTAGGGGTTTAGCGTTTACGGTTTAGGGTTTTCTCCTCTACTTGGAGGGTAAGGGCTACTTAGTAAGTATACTTATACCCCCCATAAGCCGTATAGTCACCCCAGGTATGCCGTATGTCCATCACGAACCCACTTGCTAAATCCCCCTGACCCTCCAAATAATCCTTAGAAACCCCCCCAAACCCAAGATTACGAACTCCCATAGGGGGCACTGGGGGATATGCGAAATATTCAGGAGCGGTAGGGGTGTGTTACATTCGGGAAATGCGATTAGGAAAAAGATTACATGTCTGTGGGTATCCAGCTGGGGATGGGCTATGGCTATGCTCAGGTTCTAACTTGATGAATGTCCTAAGTAATGTAAACCCCTGATAAGTAAACCCCACCTTTTAAGGACCTTTTTGATTCCTATTATAATCACCATTAAGGGGAGGGGGTTTATTCCTTAGGGGCCTACATTCGCTGGGCGCAGGCACATAACCCAGAGGGTCCATATATACAACTATTAGGGAAGTAGGCCCCAAAATACCATACTATAGAAGGAATTATGGGTCCCAATTTCCTAATGGTTGTATATGTGGACCCTCTGGGTAAAATAACCTTTTTTCTGACTGCCCCCAATCACTGTTTCCCCGTCGGTAGCAGGCTCCTGGGACTACCATCACAGCTTTGGCATGCCGAAAAGAAAGCTGCCCATAAGTTTAGGGTTTCTAGGGTTTGGAGTCCTGTGGTAACGTAGAAACTTGATTGATTTCCAATATCATTCCCACATAGGCCTTATCACGCCATAGAATTATCTACTCCCAAACTCGGTCCCCAGTAAACAGAATCCCACAGTAGATTCATGATGCAAAAGCCAAACTCCACAACCCTCAAACCCTGAACCCTAAGTCCTAAACAGTAGCCTCCACTCTCTTTTCCATTATCCCTATATATCCCTATATAGCCCCTATACTTCTAGATCCCAGCAGCATACCGCACGCATGTGGTTGCTGCATTGTCCACGGAAATGTGGAGGCTGAAGATCCGTGCGTAGATCGTGCCAACCTCTTGTAGGATGCAAAACCCTAAAACCCCCAAACCCTGAACCCCAAACCCTTAAACCCTGAAACCCTTAAACCCTGAAACCCTAAACCCTAGAACCCTAAAACCCTAAACCCTGGGCAGCATGCAGAGTTTGGGAGAGAGCTTAGGGTTGTAAAAGGTTCTAAGTCTGGAATAGTAGCTACTAAGTAAGTATATTGGGGTTATATGGGGACCATGGAGAAGAACATAGAAACTACTATAGTACATTTGGGTTACATGGGGATAATGGAAAAGAAAATGGAAACTACGAACATGGGTTATTTACCTTGGGCCCTGAAGTCTACAAAGAAGGTCATAAGATGCAAGCTGGGAGCTTATCAGGGTATATTATATGGGTTTGGGGTTAGCTTGCGTGCTGTTCAAAAGGAATCAAGGAAATGGAAAGGAAAATGGAAACTAGCTTACATTATCGGGGACTATATAACCTAAAGGCTATAGGGCATCCTTCTGCATTCCCTATTAACGACCAGCAAGTTCCAGGGGTTTAGGAAGCGGGATTCAGGCTTCAAGGCCATGGGGGGCTCAGGAAGTCAAGGATCTTTGATTTAGGTTTATAGTCCCCCTTAATTAGATAGAATATGGGGTATATGGGGATCTTATTATAATATACCCAGAGCCATATTCTATCTACTTAAGGGGACTATAGGGTTTAGGGTTTCTTTTGTTCAATGTGCCTCTTTTACACCTGCCGATCCAGGGCTAAAGGGCAACTTAGCCCAGGCGAGCATCGGCCCTGCTCTTCGCCCACTGCACAGTAGGGTAGATTTGGGGGTTTAGGGTTCAGGAAGGTTTAGGGTTTAGGGTTTAGGGCCCTATAAATGTTAAACTGCTCATTTCGGGGTTTAGGGATTAGGGATCAAACGCTGATCCCTCATGCCTTCTGCCTTATGCCTATCAACCGCTGCTGCCCAAACCTTGAAGACTAAAGCCCACACTGATGCCTAACCCTACCCCTAGGGCTCCAAATAATCCAAAATGGGTACTATGTGTTTATAGACGTCAGGCCTAGAGATGAACATGATCTGTAGAATTTAGAGCCCCAAAGCCTAAACCCTATACCTTAAACCGCAAAACCCGAACCCCTAACACCACCCAAACCCTCAGCCCTGGCCTTAATTTTTGGACCCTATAACAGGCCTTCCAGAGGCTGGAAGTCGAGCAGCCATTGTCAAGAGTACCTGAGGAAGCTGGGATGAGGTTCAGGGTTTAGGGTTTAGGGTTTAGGGTTCAGGGTTTTAAGGGTTAGGGTCGAGGGCTTAGGGTCTGGAGTTCAGGGTCTTGGTTTAAGGTTCAGGCTTTAGGGTCTAGGGTTTAGGGTTGAGGGTTTAGGGTCCTAATCATCTTGAGGGTGGCCTTCAACCCTTAACCTAGGCCTGGCGGCGTCCAGTCAGCATGTTTGTTGTTTCACATGCTTCTTCGGTGCTCTGCGGTTTGACAAAATTAGAGCATTTTTTGAGGGTCTCAATAATAAGGACTAGAGTATATTGGGGTCTATGTTGGGGTCCCCCCTATTTAGGGAAACTACAATAGAAGTACAGGAAATAGACGTCATTTCCAACTAGGGTCCTAACCCTAAAACCTGAACCCTAAGCCCTCAACCCTAAACCCAAAAAGTCAAAACCCTAAACCTAGGCCCTTTCCTGACAGGATTCCGATAGGATCTTACTCTCCAGAAGAAAAACCATTCCCGGGTCCACTCTTTGCACCAGGGTTTGGGGTTCAAAGGTTTAGGGCTTGGGGTTCCCTAAGCTCTAAACCCTAAACCCTAAGGTTTAGGGGTTTAGGGTTTAAGGTTCTATAGGTTCTGGGGTTTAGAGTTGGGGATTTAGGGCTGAGGACTTTGGCTTTCAGGACTTGGGATATTGCACTGAAGGTTTGGGATTGTATGACTGTGATTTCAGGATTATGGTGCCCCTTAAGTAGATAGAATATGGGATATATAGGGATCTTATTATAATATCCCCAAAGCGGAATTCTATCTACTTAAGGGGGACTGTATGGCTTTAGGTTGGGGGTTTAGGGTTTAAGGTTTAGGGTGGCTTCGGGTCTGACATCTGGCCTGTGAGTTTAGATCTTCTCTTGGAGGTACATAGACATGGTATGTGCCCCTGAGGGGATTTCTGACAAAGCCTACTGTGGATGGAGGAAAGAAAATCCTGCACCACCCTATTATCTTCCCAAACCCATTACACGGTATTTTGGGGACCCTAAGTCGTGCACGATTTCCTCCATCCACCATGTCAGGTTTCTCTAGGGCCAGCACTTCCTTGACCCTTACTTCGAGACAAACCAACTGGAACAAACAAGGGTTTAGGGTTTGAGGGGGGCATCTACGGGTTCGGATTGTAGGTCTTTAAGAAAAGCATTGCCAATACATCCAAAGTACAGTAGCCGCCGCGGATTAGCGTCCAGAGACTATCAGTGTAGGTACCCGTACTTTGAGCATGCGCGACTTCGGCCTGACTTAGGTTTTAGGGTTTAGGGT